>JAJOOR010023682.1:0-28161 GCA_036250505.1 Solanum acaule
TTATGAGTTAGAGTTGCCAGCAGACTTAGCAGCAGTGCATCCAGTCTTTCACATTTATCTTTTGAAGAAGTGTGTGGGTGATCCAACATCCATAGTGCCATTAGAGAGTGTGGCCGTGAAAGATAGCCTTTCTTATGAGGATGTACCAGTTAAGATTCTCGATCGGCAGGTTAGAAGGTTGAGAAATAAAGAAGTCGCTTCAGTCAAGGTTTTGTGGAGGAGTCAGTCCGTAGAGGGAGCTACTTGGGAAGCAGAAACAACCATGAAGTCCAAGTATCCTCACCTCTTTCCTTCCGATTCCATTCCAGCTTGAGGTAATAGTTCCTCTTCAGTTTTTCAGTCATTCATGCGAAAATTCAGTCTTAGAATCATGTTCCTTCAGTTTGTACTTGCATTTTCAGCGTATTTGCATGTTCTTGGAACTCAGTTCAGTCAAAAATTCAGTTCTCAGTGTTTAGTGGTAGGGATTGCAGCCCTCTCCCTCCATTTTAGCTAGCTTAGTCATTCTTCGAGGACTAGTGACATGTTTATCTTTATCGCTTTTAGCCTTTAGTTTCAGTTTTGCTAGACCTAGTTGGGGCATGTCCCAAAATTTCTAGTCAGTTTAGAGGCTTATTTCAGACATAGTTAGATTCACCTTAGTATTTTGAGTTTGATATTTCTTTTGTATTAAACTCTCAGATTTGATATATTCAGTTATAGTATATGGGTATTCCTCATCTTTTCAGATTTATTTATGAATTAGCTTCCGCATCAGTTTATTATCTTTAGTATGCTCATGATCATGCCAGCAGGGTTAGCTTGGGATCACTTGTGGTCCTAGGTCCCGTGTCCGTGTCTCGGGGATAGCTCGGGGCGTGACATGGTTTGTGGCCCTGCCTAATAGGGCTCTACTAAAATGAGCATCACATTTTACTCCAAGCTTGGATTTTAGCAAACTCGATGACATCGGAAATATGACTCAATTATCTTTAGTTTTCTAGGTCATAGGCCACCTAATTCATTTTGTGCTAAAATATATGTCCGTTTGAAGTTGACCCAAAAGCTCATTCTTTCCAAATAACTATCAACCATCACCAACGGCTAGACCTACGGTCCGTAGGTCCAACCACGGACCGCACTGGTAGGCCATGGGTAGGATCACATACCTCTAAATCCTAGACCCCAACGATGGGACCTCACCTACGGACTATGGGTCCATCGACGAACCGTGGACCACGATCGTAGGTCTCATCTCCTTAAACCCGAGGTGTTACAAAGGATAAATATTCCAAGGGGGAGATATTATATCACCTCGGATTTGAAATAGAAAGAAATTACAGGTGTCTAGAATCTGGTGCCAGTACCGACGGAACTATCGATTGTCTGTAGGTTGAACCATAAACCGTAGTTGGGAACTATCGGGGGAGTTCAAATGATTTAGAATTTCAAGTCACAGTAATATTTTACGATTTACTAGGATGATTTTTCGTTCAATGTATGAGTCGTAAGTAGGTCTCGTAGGTGAGTCCCAGAGAAATTTTAAGGGTCAAAGTTTGGACCTACGATTGGGATGTACAGTCAATAAGTGGACCCACAAACCGTACATGGGGTCCCATCATTGGGGGTCCAAAAGTGTAGTCTCTGAACCCCACCAATGGTTGACCAGGACGGTCTGAAGTTGGACTTACAGACCGTAGATCCAACCATCGTTGGGGTCCGATAGTTTTTTTAAAGGATCTTTTGGGTCTTTTCCTAATTGTTTTAACCCAATACGATGTCGTTTTACCCTCTACAGTAGGCCCTATATAAATATTTTTATCCCCATATTACCCAATTCAATTAACTCTTAAATTTCCTAAATTTGATCAAGTTCATCCTTTCAAATATTTCTCTCTCTAAGGAAGAAAAAAAGTCTAGAATTTGAAGATGAAGTCTCCAATTCACCATTTGCTTGAGGGCATTTTACATTGAGATATGATAGTCTTCACCGATGGAGTTCTTCCCTGCATAGGGTTCCTAAAATCCCCAACTATGCAAAGTTAGATTCCCTAATAAAATTAGGGATTTAATTCAATTGTCATGGGTTCCTTTCAATGTTTATCAAAATTGATTGTTTTATTTCTTCTTATGCATGAACTAATGTAATTGCATGCTTTTAAGTTTAATTCCCATGAACCTATGCTTACCCATGTTTTCTAGACTATGATTATAAAATGTGGGTTTTGAACTATGAAAGATGAATTTATGAAGATATGTATGTTCGTTATGAAATTAATGAAAATGATTTAAGTTGCTTTGAGAGTAAAGCATCAATGTTGGTGTTGTTGTAGTTGTTGTGAAAGGATTTCTCACATACTACTCAGTACATGAATGTGAATGGGTTTTCTCACATAAAGTATTCTTAGCGTTGAAAGGTTTTCTCAACTAAACTTTGAATCAAGATTTGGGAGCTATTAAATGAAATCAAGCTTGGATTGGATGACAAGACAAGTTAAGACTAACGACTTTTCCGTGGGATTTATAATTAGCAGTGAATGGACAAGAGGTGATTACCCATTTCCCATAAACTAGGTTTTGTTGAGGAACGAAGTAGCCCGTCGCTTACCCGCATTTCTCTTGGTATACCCACCTGTGTGCCTCCTAATTCCATGAAGTCCTTGGAGCATGTGCGATTTATTCAGGATCCTTGTCAAGAAAGAAGTGCCACCATAGATTGTCTTAGATAGACATTAGCTAGTGGATCTACTTAAGCTAGACGTTTATGGTTCTTACCTTGGCAAGTAAGGACATCTCTTTCCTGTGTGGGATAGACACCAGATTCGATGTTATAGCTCACATGGTCTAGATATCGGTTAATGGCTACTTCTCCCAATAATGAACTAAGGTTACTTCTAGAAGTATCTCACATATGTTTTAAAGATGAATTTTACTTGCATTGACCATGATCATGATTATGTTTTCTAACCTTTTTCCTTATTCTTTAAATTGGTCATTGCATGTCATGAAGAGTCCTTTTTGCATGACGTTTTAACTCTTATCCATTGCTATCATACACGATACATTCTATGTAATAATTCATACTCTTGCCTACATTGTTTCACTAATGTAGGGTTCAATGCTCCTATTCCGCATCCTCATGGTTAGTGATCACCTTAGTAGCTTTTAAAGATTGGTGAGTCCTCCTGTTCCAAGGACCGAACCCTTTATTGCTTATTGTCTTTACATTCCATATTGTATGTGATGTATGGGTTACGTACCAATCACTCTTTGATGTAATAGATGACTTTGAGACTATGTAAGAGTTCCACTACTTTTCAACAAACTCATTGATATAAAAATTTTCTTTTGAACTCTCTTTAAATTCTATTATCTTGTATGATGCATGATAAGTGTCGTGTGTAGGGCCTCTTGGGGTCCTATATGCCATTCACTTCTAGGGTGTACTTTGGGTCGTGCCAAAAATCACATGATGACATCCCAATTGCATGCATTAAAAACTAAGCACGAGTCATCACTACAAGTGAGAGAATGGAATGAAGCGACAATAAGACCTGACCAAGGACTCACGGTAAGGAGTTAAGGAGTGAAGGTTTTTCCTAAAAGTCACCATAGCATCTCGAAGATTAATAACAAACGTCTCCACACCAATCCTCGAGACTCTATTACACTCTGCTTGTACACACGCGACCTGAAACCTATCTTTGATACCATTTGTCACGACCCAAAATTGAGTGTGATGGAACCTGTCTTATCCCACCAAGACATGTCAGCCTAAATCCCAAATAAACAGAATAGAAATAAAGAAGTAAAACCAAATGAAAGTTTAGCATAAATAAATCTACAGAATTCATAACTTAACTCAAAAAGCCCTCAAGAACTAGTGTCAAGTGTAAAACCTTTGAGTATTACATTAGAATCAATAGAAATACAAGTCTAAAATGTCTTAGTTTCTCAAATAGAACAAGAACATTACAAAATAGTAAGAGGTTTCCATCGAGATGACAATAATTACCTCACAAACTCCTAACAACAAGCCTCGGACGAAGATGATAAGAGATAATCAAGACGATCCGAGTTCGTAACCTACACAAGTGTAGATGCAAAGGGTGAATATTCAACAACATTAGTAAACAACAAGTAAACTTAAATAACTTTAAGCAAAGCACTGTTGAATACAAGTACTCTAACCACACTATCTGAACCTTCACAACTATAACGTGCATAGAGTAAATCAGCCCAATCTAAGGGTTCACACTCAATAAAGACATAGCATGTATATAACATCAAAACTTACACCTCAACACATAAAGTCACATCACCATATTCTTTAACAATTCAATAACTATAATAACATATGATGATTCACAAATAAAAATAAACAACATGAAGTGTAATATTGTGTAGTGCAATGCCAACTAAAGTTATGTATGTATGTCCTAATGATACAAACCCATTGTCTCTTAGTTTGGGACCCAAATCTACAATACATCTAGATGAAAAACCACCTTCTGAATCTAATGGAATTGTCAAAATTCCATTCCGAGCATGTTATCACCACAAATTGACTTTGATCAACTATCTTGTGTTTTCAACTTTCAAAACACAAAAAATCTTCCAAAACTCATTTAAATACATTAAGACATGAGTCAATTATCCTACTTGCCCAAAACTTACGCTCTGGAGCACTTGACCAAATTCCATTACAAAACTTAAAACTTAAAAGATTGACTCAAGTCAAGTGTTTCAACTTAAAAGCCTCCAAAACATCCCAAAAATCTACAATTTTTTATCTTGTTTCCCATCTAACCTCAGAAACTGATCCAACATGACTCATGGAATCTATTATGTGAGAAAAATGGTAATTTTTTCCAGAAAATTCCATAAATGACCTTCAGAGTCAATACAGTTTGGGTCATGATAGTTTGTATTAGGGCCTAAGTTATCAGTCACACACGTATACGAGTAATGTAAAGTAGAGGCTTGTAGATTGATGTGTTGTTGTCCACAACAAATCCTCCAGAGGTTGCGAGTCATCTAAAAACTTTTCCCATTATTTTCTCCTATCCTTCCATAAAAATATGTTAATCTTGTAAGTTATTCGAATGATTTTTTTGTTAAAAAGTGTCCTATTGGTATCTGCGAATCCCAATTAATATCTAGAAATAATTATTAAGTGTTACACCCTATTGTTATAATTTAGTTATGGGAGGTCATTAATTGATGAGTATACTTTAAGAGATGAGTAGGACTTCACATTCTCTTGAATGTATGATGTATTTAGTTTGTGGTGGCTAGACAAAGAAATTGTGAATGTCAATTTTAGGGCATTACACTATTGTTTGCCATTCTCCATAAAGAAGCATTTTTTTGCCACAACAAGCTTTAGTATACTCAGGGTAATCACTATAGTAAAATAAGATGAGTCACTTAGGATGACCATAGAGAAGTACCTTTTGTCGTAGCGAGCTTTTCTATAGAAAAGCTAGTTATGTCACTTAGGTTCGCCATGTCGAGATCTAGTTTCCATAGCAAAGTTTTCTATCATGACTGAGTACTATAACGAAAGAGCTAAGGAAATAGGTATAATCTAAGATACATTTTTTATACTTTAGTTGTTCAGTTAATACTTATTCAAATCGTGAGAAATCAAAAGCATTTTAATACAAAACAGGTAAAAAAAGAGGCTAGTATTTCTAGTAGTGGGTTTAACGGACAGGTACCCGAATCATGAAGAGGTCCACGACCTTTTAGCACAACCGTAAACCAGACCCCTTCTTTACGGAGGCCTAAATAGTTTGTAAAAGGGTAAAGGGTCCATTTACCCAGCCGTGGTGATCAACTGGAAATCATAAATTTCCCCTTCTGTTAAGGATACTATTCACAGACTGTGAAGGGATAAGCGATCCGTGAAGGCCTCCATACAGGGTCCCGCAAGCTTTTTAAATCAGGGCTATTCTAGTCTTTTATTATGTGTCTAGTACCTAAGCTATGTCGTTTTGACCTTTATTCTAAGACCAATAAGTATTTTTATGTCCTAAAACTACCAATGCTAAAATTATTCTCGGCGACTCACCAAGTGGACCCTTGGCTCGCCCAAATTTCCAGTAAGCTACCTATAAGGGCAGCTCACTATGTGATAGCGGGAGTCTTTTGGGTAATGCACCAAACGTGTTGGCGAGCCCCGACTTAGCTCGCCAAATGAACCAGTAGCTAGGCCATGGGGACAGCCTACTAGGTGAACCCAAGTGGACTTTGGCGCCTCGCCAAGTCACTTGGACGATCATGCTGCCCAATCACCAACAAGACCCAAAGAAGAACAAGTTCTCCTTCACTCTACCTTGATAGCTTAGGCCCTTGCCCACTCCCTAGGCTTGACAACCCCACAAACTAAGACCTAGGTTATTCTATAAGATTACGGGGTGTAAGACATGCCTTGACATTCAACCACTAAACCCCTCATTCCAAGCACGTAAAGTCTCATCTACGACTCTAATCCTCAACATCTCTCTTTAGAACCCTAGCTCTTGGCTCTAGTTTAGTCTACTAATTTTCGGGGAATTACATTAGATGTGATTCACTTCACACCCATGAAAAGGACTCTACTTAGTACGAATTTTCAGACATCCTAGGACTCTTAAACCTAATGTTGTGATACCAAGTTTGTCACACCCCGAGGCTACCCCCAGTATGTGGACACGGGACCTAGGATCACGAGTGACCCTAAGCTAACCTTGAGCTGGCATATCATAAGCATACTAAAAGATTACTGAATATAGAGATACTATGCGGAAGATTAAAACCAAAATTAATTGAAATTGGGGAATGCCTAATACTAATCTGAATACAAAGAAACTATGAGTTTAATAACAACTGAAAGATCAAACTCAAAACTAAAGTTGAATCTGTCTATGTCTTAAATAAAGGGTCTACCTGACTAAAGTTGTTGGGACATGACCCTAGCTAACTTCTGGCAAAACTGAAACTGAAAGACTGAAAATAGAAAGATAACATGTCAATCATCCTCGGAGAATGAGGACTCACCACTGATGCTGCTGAACCGAAAATCAGGAACCGATCAATGCGTGATCTAAATGCTGATGACCTGAACCTACATCACGAGAAGATGTAGCGCAGAGTATACGTCATTACTTAAAAGATATTGAGCATGCAAGATAGGATAATGTTGAACAATATATACATAACTGAACAAAGCAATAAGAGCAATGACATAATCTGAACATGATGTAAATACTGAAATATACTAAATACTGAGCTAAGTGAATGCAATGACTAAGTACAAGACATACTGAGACTGAATTCTGAAATATAACTAATAAACTGGTCAATGCACTAGAATCTAACTGTGGGAGCTACTATTAACCAACATAAAACAACATGAGCTAAATGTGGAGTCCGATGTATACTCTTCTTCATCGAGAGAACCCAATATACATTGACAAGGGTATATAGAGATGATTGGCGTGATCACTAAATATGATGCCCACAAAGGGGATTTACAAACGTATGGGAGCACGAAGTTCTGGTATTATGAGGGTGACTGACCATAGTCCAACTCGGTATTAAGCCTACTCCCAACTGATTATATAAGTAACACATTAAAACTAATTTTTTGTAATACTAGCTAGCTCAAAATATTGACATGCTAACTAAAAATGCAACATTAATATACTGATAATAAAACATTCTTAACTGGGGCATGTATATCTGAATAAACTGACCTAGCAACTGTAATTCTTGAACTAACCGAATATACACAACTAGGGTTCTAAATTTCATGCAAGGATTGAAAAACAATTCTACCAAAACATGATGATCTTATTTGGATTAGTCTAACAACTGAATCACAACATAAATCTGAAATAATAGAAACCTTGGGTCTAAGTAATATTTAGGGAATCAAGATTCTGACTGAAATCTAGGGACCTAATGTGTAAAAGGAACCCACTAGTGAAATCCCACATACCTGGTGATGAATTCCACGAAGAAATCTTTTGATTTCGAGGCTAAAACTGATGAAAACCTTGTTGCGTTCTTAGAGAGAGGTTTGGTCGATGCTTTCTCCTCTTTTTCTCTAGTTTGATCAATTTCTTGGAGAATGAATTGACTAGGGTAAGTTCTGATTAAGTCACTAGGCTAAAACTGACCAAAAACCACGTAGGTTAGGTGTTAAACGACGTAGTTTAGGTGTCCATGTACTAAAGCATACTTGTTCCTACATTGTTTCATTAATGTAGAGTCCGACGCTCCTACCTTGCATACTTGTGGTTAGTTGATCTCTCTCTTGGCATTTGAAGATTGGTGAGTCCTCATGTTCCGAGGACTGAAACACTTTTATAGTTTACTTTATTTCAGTTTTCAGACATTGTTTGTGGTGTATGGGTTACGTCCCAACCATTTATTTTGATATAATCGATGAATGGTTGAGACTATATTAAACTTCGATGAATTGATAAGACTATGTTAAACTTCCGCTTTGTCAAACTCTTTTATGATATAAATAAAATATTGTTTTGAACTCTATTTATTTCTATTACCTTGTATGATGCCTGTTAAGTGGCATGTGTAGGCCCTTTCCGGGTTCTATACGTCATGTTATTCCTAGGGTATACTTTGAGTCATTAAAATGTAGAAATATAATTATTTATACAAGGCCTAAGCGGGCCAACAACCACCCAATATCAAAAGCTAAAAGAGAGGGGAGGGAGAGATACTAGCTACCGCTTAACAATTCGTCTCATTGTTTCTTGTTCCTTACCCGCTGGAATCTCATTTTCTTCTTTGCTAAAGAATGATAAATCATGAACATCCCTCATAGTCTCCCTTGGAGATCTCAAGCACAGCGCCAAGGTTCTCCTAAGCGATTTCATCCCCATTAGTATTCTTACTAGAAGCTTTTCGGAAAAACGCCTCATTTTTCTTCTCAGCATCCAAACTAGCTAAGAGCTTCATGTGGGCCAAGGCAAGGGACTCAAAGGCTCCACAACGGACCTCTATACGAGCAACAACACTGGAAGTGGCAGGCTCTCTTTGAGGCATGTGAAAGTCCCTCAGTAGTGCTCTCATCGAGGTCATGTAAACCTTAACTCTCTCAAATAGGTCCACAAGCCATGGATATTTCAAGGGTTTTTTAAAATTTTCAAGAAAATAAAAAAGTTAGACCATATATTATTGAAAGTAATAGTATTTGATACAAATCCCAAAAGGATGCACCTGTTAAGGGTTGGAAATGTAAATAACCCTATATGTTGAGTAGTATAGCTTAGATATTCAAATATCTAAGATCATCTTATTATCTTATTTATATAACTTCATAACATCTAAGTTTGCAGATAAATTAAAAACATTTTTTAAATATACCATAAAATCACAATCAATTGTCGATGGAAAAACTTTACCATTATTATCTAGATGTCTTAGAAGTAATTTTTTTTCAAAGATGAAAATATTTACTTGTTTGTAACAAGTTTACAATGAGGTTCATAACTTGAAATTAAACGTTCAACAATTTTATTATTCTATCGCAAATTAGCTAGATAATTTGATGCCAATATGTATATTTGTGAAAAGGGATTTGACCATGATTTATTTTTCATTTTGAGATGGATTACAACGAAAAAAAAATTAAAACTTAACCAAAAAGTCAATTGTTCTTTGTTGGAATATTAGTAAATCTTATAATTGAAGTCAACTGTAACCTAGAGTGATATAGTATGATCTAAAATAGTCTAATTTTTTAGCATGAAATTTGACAAGCATAATTTAAAATTTAAAATATTCAAGGTTATGCTAGTGTCTAGTCAGCATGACTCCAGTTCATCTCAAATTTGAAAATGTATGTAAAAGAAATATCGTTTAGATATGATAAAAGAACTATAAATCATAGTATAGGTGGTGATTTTTGAGTAATATTTTTTTGGTCAAATTAATATGGTTTTAAGATGAAAACTTACTTCCTTAATTTACATTCAATTTAGGGAAATTGATTGATAAATGAAATTGGGGCATAAAAAAATTGGGCTCATTCATGAACTTCAATATGTGCACACATGTCACTAATTTTGAGCCAATTCAAAATTAAACCTTTTGTGCACACCTGTCACTAAGTTTCATTGGAAGTAAATTTTTAATGCATACTAAGTTGCATTAAATAAGATATACATCAATAAAAAAAAATCCTCAATTCATTTTATTGCCTCACCTCTTTGTTTCTCAAACATAAGTGTGTGCTATAAATTATTTTTTTCGAGTCCAAAGGGAGGGTAAGAGAAGAAGGGAAAGGAAAAGGTAGCGAAAAATGAATTAAAAGAAGATTTTTTTTCCAGATCTAACCCATCGATTAACTCTCCTTTTTTGTAGATAGATCTTATTGGACTTTTGATTTTTCTTTCTCAGAGAGCCTCAAAAGGTGAGCTCTTTTAAAGAATGAAAATTGTTTTCTCTTTTTTCATCAATTTTCAGTTTTTATAGTAAAAATTGTTGTTGTTTTTGTTTTATTTTTGTAGCATGAAGCGATTGAGATCCGATGTAACTGATACACCACCATTTAAGCGGCCAATTTGTTCTTCTCATGGAGAATCGTAAGTACATGTCTTCAATTAATTTTATTCTATGTCTGTGGTATTTTTTATATACATGACTATCCCCAGCTTTTTTTATTTGCCAAAATTAAGCATTGGATTAAAGTGGATGACAATGTAACTTAGCTACTACTATATATATGACTATCCCCAGCTTTTTTTATTTGCCAAAATTAAGCATTGGATTAAAGTGGATGACAATGTAACTTAGCTACTACTTGTGTTTAAGAAGATTACAAGTTGACCTAATACAGTAATAGCCCCCTTAAATAATATTTTATTTCGATACTCAAATTATAACGTGTTCAAATTATATTGAGCACATGAACAAATGATAAAATGTTTTTTATTAGACACTTTGAGTTTGAATTTCAGAAACATTTTGCATTGTTTACAAGTATCAAGAACATAGATTTGTTACTCTTAAAATATGTTACCTCCTTTAATTATACACATTGACCTTAGTAACACGTAAAACCTCAAGCATGTTCCAATAGGTATCGACGTGTATAATTAAATGAGATAAGTTATTTTATGTAGTTAACTTATGTAGCTATGTTTGATGATGCACACAATTTTTTTAAAAAAAAATCAGAACATATGAGCATGTGTTTCAATGCTCAGTTAGAACATATGGTATATCGAGTGTCTACATAAAATTTAATGACAAAATTACATTCTAAGTTTTAAATTAAACAATTTAAATTATGTAATTCTATTAAATCCACATATTAACTGTAAATTTGACCCGAATAGCACAACAAAAGTGATATATGTCACGTCATCAATTTTTATCGCCATCCAAATTAGACAACGGATTAGTAGTAACTGAATCTGGCAAGAATCCAGAGAACTCATCTAGCAAATCTGGACGGTCATTGAGAAGTACGGCAATCCACAAATATAAGAAAATAGTAGTAACGACCAAGAACATAAAGATTGTCTATAATATCTATGTACTCAAATTATAAATAAAAAATGGTCACCTGATACACCGCTTTGACATCCTTGCACTCCTTCCTACAATTGTTCATAATATCTAGCAAGGATTTGTACTCATGGTTATTTACTAAACGTTTCTACAAGACGGTACAAGTTAATAAGGTATTACTAAAGTGTTTTAAAGAAGAAAAAGGAAGACTTTAATTAGTAAAATCATGAGGTAATAGACATGTAACCTTTATTTTGTTCACAAAGTTGAATACTTGTTCAAAGTGAATTGATTTATTCAAAGGAGGCTTGCCTTCATCGTTAAGGATTATAACATAGCCACAGGGCAAGAGGGGATTTAATACAAGGAGTAAACTAGATAATGGATTGGGAGTAACTGAAACTTTCAAGAATTCAATGAACTCATCTAGCAAATCAGGATGGTCATTGAAAAGTACCGCAACCTACACATATAATAAAATAGTAAGAAACAAGAACATAAAGATTGTCTATGATATCTATGTATTCAAAAAAAAAAATTAAAATTATCACCTCATGATACACTTTGTTGATGTCCTTGCTCTCTTTCTTATACATCATCATAATATCTATGAATAAATTGTACTCATGGTCATTTCCAAAACATTTCTGCAAGAAGTTACAAGTCGGTAAATTAGGACTAAAGTCTTTAAACAAGACCTACTTTAATTAGTGAAATCATAAGATAACAAAAATGTAACCTTTACATTTTTCAGTAAATTGTGATCTTCTTCATTGTTAGTTGTTTTCTTTGAAGAAGCCTTGTCTTCATCATTGAGTATTTCATAGCCATTGGGCACGTAAGCATTAAATCCAAGGAGCAAACTAGGATGCCCTTTAAACAATTCTCTCACTCTTTTTATGACACCAACATGATCAATTCTGTAAGGAATATTTAAAGACATAGTCCCACATAAATCACCAAATTAGAATGTATTTTAATAAAGATCATGATAATAAGTAAAATTTAGTTGCAAACCTTCGAGCCTTTAAGTCTTTCATAACATCAAGGAACATGTCATACTTTTCTACTTGGTCTACTAATGTGTTCTTAATCTCCCTCACATAAGACAATGCAGCAGCTGGATCTATGTTGCTTCCATACCTAATTCATCCAAGAAATAGAAAAAATAAAAACATCATAACCATAGCCATAAGTTGCCAGTTAAATATATTGCGGCAAAGTCAATGATGTGGTCTAACATAAAGTAAAGTGCGTGAAAATGTAGAAGATTATAGCTTAAATTCTAATAAAGATGGGTAATATATCTTCACACCTAACTAAATCTTGGAAGATAAAGTAACTACAAATGTAGTCTTTGGACATAAAAAATGAAATATTTTAGACACACACAAACATGGAAGTCTTAACATCAATTTTGTCATTAGATTTTATGTAGACACTTGATATACCATATGTTCCAACTGAGCATTGAAACACATGCTCATATGTTCTGATTTTTTTATAAAAAAAAACATGTGTTCATTCTCAAACATTGCTAGCTACATAAGTTAACTACAAAAAAAAAATTATATCATTTAATTATACACGTTGATACCTATTGGAACATGCTTGAGGTTTCAAGTCTTACTAAGGTCAATGTGTATAATTAAAGGAGGTAACATATTTTAAGAGTTTAACAAATCTATGTTATTGATATTTGTAAACAATGCAAAATGTTTCTGAAATTCAAACGCAAAGTGTCTAATAAAAAACATTTTATCATTTGTTCATGTGCGCAATATAATTTGAACACATTATAATTCAAGTATCGAAATAAAATATTATTTAAGGGAGCTATTAATGTATTAGGTCAACCTGTAATGTTCTTAAACACAAGTAGTAGCTAAGTTACATTCTCATCCACTTTAATCCAATGCTTAATTTTGGCAAATAAAAAAAGCTGAGGATAGTCATGTATATAAAAATTACCACACACATAGAATAAAATTAATTGAAGACATGAACTTACGATTCTCCATGAGAAGAACAAATTGGCCGCTTAAATGGTGGTGCATCAATTACATCGGATCTCAATCGCTTCATGCTACAAAAATAGAACAAAAACAACAACAATTTTTACTATAAAAACTGAAAATTGAAGGGGAAAAAAAGAGAAGACAAATTACATTCTATAAAAGAGCTCAGCTTTTGAGGCTCTGTGGGAAAGAAGAATCAAAAGTCCAAGAAGATCTATCTACAAATAAAGAGAGTTCATCGATGGGTTACATCTGGAAAAAAAATATTCTTTTAATTCATATTTTGCTACCTTTTCCTTGCCCTTCTTCTCTTTCCCTCCCTTTGGACTCGAAAAAAACTATAACACACACTTATGCTTGAGAAACTAAGAGGTGAGGCAAGAAAATGAATTGAGGATTTGTTTTTAACTGATGTATATCTTATTTAATGCAACTTAGTATGCATTAAATATTTACTTCCAATGCAACTTAGTGATAGGTGTGCACAAAAGGTTTAATTTTGAATGGGCTCAAAATTAGTGACATGTGTGCACATATTGAAGTTCATGAATGAGCCCAATTTCATTTATCAATCAATTTCCCCAAATTGAATGTAAGTTAAGGAAGTAAGTTTATTACAAATAAGTGAGTTTTCATCTTAAAACCATATTAATTTGACCAAAAAATAATACTCAAAAATCACCACCTATACTATGATTGATTGTTCTTTTATCATGTCTAAAGATATTTTCTTTTACATAATTTTTCAAACATGAGATGAACTGGAGTCATGCTGACTAGACACTAGCATAACCTTGAATATTTTAAATTTTAAAATATACTTATCAATTTTCATGCTAAAAAATTCGACTATTTTAAATCATACTATGTCACTCTAGGTTACATTTGACTTCAATTATAAGATTTACTAATATTCCAAAAAAGGAAAATTGACTTTTTTGTTAAGTTATAAATTTGTTGTCGTTGTAATCCAGCTCAAAATGAAAAATAAATCGTGGTCAAATCCCTTTTCACCAATATACATATTGGCATCAAATTATCTAATTTGCGATAGAATAATAAAATTGTTGAACGTTTAATTTCAAGTTATGATCCTCATTGTAAACTTGTTACAAACAAGTAAATATTTTCACCTTTGAAACAAAATTACTTCTAAGACATCTAGATAACAATGGTAAAGTTTTTCCATCGACAATTGATTTTGAATCTATGGTATATTTAAAAAAGCTTTTTAATTTATTTGCAAACTTAGATGTTAGGAAGTTATATAAATAAGATAATAAGATGATCTTAGATATTTGAATTTCTAAGTTATGCTACTCAACATATAGAGTTATTTACATTTTCCACCCCTAACAGCTGCATCCTTTTGGGATTTGTATCTAATACTATTACTTTTAATAATACTAGTATATGTGTCCGTACGTTACGCGGATGATTTAAAATGTAATAATTTTATAATTTAAAAAAATTAATAAAATGTATTAAGCACTTAATAATATACTTAACTTATTATAATAATAATATAATTTAATCCCTTCAATGTTTATGATAATAACAAATATTATCATTTTATAATTTTTTCTATGACATTTTCTCATTTTTCTTGTGCTAAGGTTGAAAATCCGAAGAAGAAAAAATAAGAGATATGAATTAATATAGTGCTTAAATTGTAAATAAGAAAAAATTCTGATATGAAACTGAATATATTAAAGGGAAAAGGGTCAAAATGTCGTTAAACTATGTGAAAGGAACAAAAATGCCCTTTGTTTGTAGTTTGGCCCAAAAATATTTTTACCGTCAGTACTTTGATTCAAAAATGCCCTTGCAGTCAATACTTTTGTCCAGAAATGCCCTTATAGTTACTAAATGGGTCAAAAATGCATTTTCTCAAGAAATATATTATGTTTTTCTTTTTTAAACACATATTATTCCTAAATAAAATATTATTAAAGAACCATGTTCTTGTTTTCTTTCTTTTAAAATTACTTTAACAAATAAAAATTTAGGAAATATTTTTTTTCTTCTTAATCTCATTTTATCAATTAATATAGAATAATTTCATGTACCCTTTTCGACATATAATATATGTCATATATAGAATGTCATAATATATCCATCATTAATTTGTATTTATATAACGATAAAAATAATTATTAAAAAAAAGAATATATTCTTTTTTTTAATTGAAGTAAGATAAAAAATTTCTAATTTTAAAATATATTATTAGAAAAACTAATGTCTTAAAAAATATATATTTATTTGAAAAATGAGCATTTTTGACCCATTAAATAATAATAAGGGCATTTTTGGACCAAAGTTGTAACACCCCAGAAAATTTTTGAGCTAAGACTCGAACCATCCTTCGTTGTGAGTAGGATTTTACCGAGGAATTTAAAATTTCTTAATTGTTAAGGTCACAAGATGTAGCACGTTGAGTTCCAAGAAGAACTAAAGAGAGTTTATTCAAGTCATTCCTAGGTTCTTTTATGTTTTGAGTCAACTTCAAACGATCATAGCCTTCATTACATGATGAGTTAGGTGGCCCATAAGATATCAAAAGAAATATATTTGAATTATCTTTCTAACGCCACCGAGTTTGCTAAGTTTTGAGGTCGGATGAGTGAGATATGCCCTTTTGAAGTCAAGTTGTCCAGTTAAGGAAAGTTACAATAGTAAAGGGGTATTTTAGTCTTTTCCTTACCCAATCAGATTTAATTCATTTTTAGTAAGGTTTTAGGGGTCTAATCTGATTAGGTTCGGTTTTATAATCCTAATATATGCCTAGGGTTTTAGTTGAGAGTTCAAGAAGAGAAAAGAAGAGAAAAAAGGAGAGGATCAAAGCGTTCGTCGAGGTTCTTGAGTTATGTTGTGGATTTTCGCCATGGGTTTAATCCGTAAGAGGTATGTAAGCTTCCATTGTGTTAGGTTCATTCACCCACACGCCAATCATGATTTTCATATTCGAATACGTCCATAAAGATTGAAAGATTTAAGTACTTGTTAAGTGTTCTTGAAGTTCTTTCTAAATCTTGTTTTGTTGGGGTTTTGATGAATTCTTGAGATTAAAGTTAGTGATTTGAGTGTTGTTTTGAGTAGATAAGTGTGTACTTAGGTTGGGTAATTGAATCTAAGGAAAATTTGAGAAAAGAAATCGATTAAAAGCGATTTAGGATCAGAAAATGAGAGATGAAATTCGTCGGAATTGTCTGGGGGAATGGTCGCGCGACGCACCACGAATGAGCCAGCAGGGCTGGCTTGGCGCACCAGAAGTGCACCAATATCATGTCTCTAAACCTTAGGGGCTGGCGCCCCATGCCAGGAATGCACCAGGGTTGCCTTCCCCCATTCCTTTTCTGCCGGTTGTCCCGTTTGAGTCGCTTTTAAGTGTACCTTCACTCCCTTTGATTCTAATCACTCTAAACTACTTCTAAAAACCTAGAAATCATTCATAACATGAATCATAACCTTGAATTCATAATTCAAATTCAGGGTAGAGTTAAGAGTTTGGTCTAGAGAGTTCTTCCGAACATTTTGAGAAAGTCTTTGAGGATTCTTCTACAACTTCTAAAACTTGTTTCAAGACTCGAGCAAGTGAGTATGAGAATGAGAAGGATTTATTCATGAGTATACTTTATCATTATGAGATCCTTCATATCATGAACCATAACACTTGAATACATAATTCAAATTCAAGAAAGAGTTAAGAGTAGATTCCAAGAAAGTATTTAGGTTCAATTGTGAATCCTTTGAGATCAACTATTGATTTGAACCAAGTTCTGAGGAAGTAAGTATGAGAAGGAGAAGAGTCATTGTCACGACCCACACTGTCGTGATTAGCACCCACACTAACTCTCCAGTGGGAGAACCACTACTACAACCCAAACCAAGCAACTAAACCAAAACTAAGGCATTTAAGTTACGGAAGCAAGTTAAATACTAAGGAAATAAATAGGGAGTTCCCATAAACTCCAACAAAAGTCTAATAAGAACTAAACAATACAGAAGAAATAATCCAGAACCTGAAAGTCAATGTACCAAAACATCTAACAATGAACTAAGTCTAAACAAGAAGGGATGCAATCCCAATCTAATGAACTAATCAACTAATTAGAACATAGTCTAAGTCCGGAAATGGTGGACATACACGAAAGAGAACCCATGGCAGCCTAGAAGAATTGGCTCACCCTTGAATTCGAACGACGATCACTGATCTCCTAAGTGAGGTATGTCAGTAGCCGCTTGAAGATGCCATGTACTCGAACAAAAATAAGAGCAAGTGCAGTATCAGTACACAACCACAGTGTACAGGTAGGATCACGGGGCTATCCCACTAAGTGTACAAACATACATCACACAATCATAGAATCACAACTATCACCTACCTCGAAACAAGCTTGAAACCCCAAGAAACATGATCCTTCCCTTTCCAGATTCGTTCCGCTTGTTCTTGGTCTACAAGCAATCAATAGAATACGAGAATCAATAAACAACCACTAATTACCCGAATTACTAACAATTCTATGAACCTTAGATCAAACTCATGATCCCAATTATCCAAATTAGGGTTGTTTCCACCATAGAATATATAACAAAACCTTCCCCCCATCAATATTCACGCATTCTATTACGTTCTACAGATCGAAAAATGGATTCGGGGAGTGAAAAGCTTACCTTTAGCCTCAAGAATGGTGAAAAATGAATAGGAGTCGTCTGGGGTTCGTTCATTAGCTCTAAAAGTTGAAAAGTGCATAATAAAGTCATTTAGGGGTTTATTAACGACCTTAAGTCGCGTCGAGCCCGCCACAGCGGCCCTCACCCCGCTGCAGCGGCCCTCACCCCGCTGCAGCGGCCCCGCCAGAGCGATACCAATCCTGCTAAAACTGCTTGCACAGAACCAGTGAGCTATTTAAAGAATTCCAAAATCCTCATTTCACAACACACCTCTAACCAGCGACGCTAAGAAAATACCATTTACGCTAAGATCAATTTAGGGAGTTCTACTGGCCCGAATTAAATTCCGTAAAGTCGTACGGGTTCCTTAACAAGTTATCTAACTACTGAAGCAATCAAAATCATAAACAATTCACCCGATTGTTACCAGTTTACCCAACACTTTAAAGACTCCGATTTCGTCCAAATCTGGACTAGGTTGGGAAAATCCAATTATTACGAAAAAGTTTTTCAGCCCCAATTTTTCCCCCATTGACTTTTCTATAACGATGGGAATAGGTCGTTACAATAGATTCAAATTTACCCATCACTCATCCCCGAGTGACAAAACTAATGAAAAATAGGCTAAAGAAAGAATGAAGTAGTACCTGAATCGACGAACAATTGGGGATACTTGTCTTGCATGTCTCTCTCGTTTTACCAAGTAGCTTCCTCAACTGGACGATGCTTCCATTGAACTTTCACAGACTTAATCTCCTTGGTCCTCAACTTACGCATATCACGATCAAGAATTGCAATCGGTTTCTCCTCATATTGGAGGTCCTTGTCTAACATAATTGAGTCCCACTTTATGATATAATCCCCGTCACCATGATATCTCTTCAACATGGACGCATGAAATACCGGATGAACTCCCGATAAATTATAAGGTAAAGCCAATCTATACGCTACCGGTCCCACACATTCAAGAATCTCAAATGGACCAATGTATCGCCGACTTAGCTTACCTTTCTTACCAAATCTCATCACCCCTTTCATGGGTGATACCTTAAGAAGAACATTTTCACCGATTTATGTCTCTTACGTTATGATCTGCATACTTCTTCTGTCTACTTTGGGCTGCTAAAAGCTTAGCTTGAATACTCCTCACATTATCTTGAGCATCCTTCACTAAATCAACCCTTAATGGTTTCACATCCCCAGCCTCAAACCATCCTATGGGCGATCTACATCCCCTCCCATAGAGTGCCTCAAATGGTGCCATATCTATGCTGGAGTGATAACTATTATTATAGGAGAACTCACACAAAGGTATGAATTTATCCCAATGCCCTCCAAAATCAAGCACACATTCCCTCAACATGTCTTCAAATACTTGAATAGTCCTCTCTGACTGTCCGTCTATATGTGGATGGAAGGTTGTACTAAAAGTGTTGTGTGCCTAATTCATCATGTAATTTGCTCCAAATTTTAGGTGTGAATTGGGTACCACAGTCTAAGATGATAGAAAGGGGAACCCCATGCAACCTCACTATTTCTTTCACATAGACCTTAGCCAATTGTTCAGCATTATAATCTATTCTTACCGGAATAAAATGGGCTAACTTGGTCAATCTATCAATCACTACCCAAATAGAATCAAACTTCCCCAAAGTCTTGGAAAGACCAACCACAAAATCCATGGCTATTCTTTCCCACTTCCATTCTGAAATTGGCATTCTTTGAAGTAAACCTGCAGGCCTTAGATGTTCATACTTCACTTGTTGACAATTTTGACACTTTGCCACAAATCCGCTATGTCTTTCTTCATGCCCGGCCACCAATAAATTTGCTTCAGATCTCTATACATTTTGGTCACACTCGAATGAATAGAATATCGCGAACCATGAGACTCTGCCAACAATTTCTCAATCAAGTCATCTACTCTAGGAACACATATTCTCCCTTAAAATTGAGCACACCATCAATATCAAGAGTGGTGTCTTGTGCCTTACCAATCGCAGTCTTCTTTCTAAGTTCTTCTAAATTCTCATCCTCAAATTGTTTGGCCTTGATCTCCTCAATGAATGTGACCCTTACTTCAATACTAGCTAACACCCCACCTCTTTCTAAGATGCCCAACTGCATGAACTTAGACTCTAAGGTCTGAATTTTCTTAGCCAAAAGTCGCTTGGATACACTCAAGCAAGCTAAACTGCCTCTACTCACCGTTTTTCGACTCAAAGCATCTGCCACCACATTAGCCTTGCCCGGATGGTATTGAATGGTCACATCATAATTCTTAAGTAACTCCATCCACCTTTGCTGTCTCAAATTCAGATCCTTTTGAGTGAACACGTGCTGCAAACTACGATGATCAGTAAACACTTTACACTTGAAACCATAGAGATAATGCCGCCATATCTTAAGAGCAAACACTACCGCTGCCAACTCTAAATCATGTGTTGGATAACTCTTCTCATGCACCTTCAATTGACATGAGGCATAGGTTATAACATTATTATCATGCATCAACACAACACCCAAACCAGAATGTGAAGCATCACAATAAACAATAAAATCATTACCTTCAACTGGTAATGCTAGAATGGGCGCGGTGGTCAAGAGAGTCTTGAGCTTGTGAAAGTTCTCATCACACTTTTCAGTCCATTCGAAGGGTACCTCTTTTTTGGTTAAGCTAGTCAAGTGAGTGGCAATGGAAGCAAAAAATTTCACAAATCGACGATAGTAGCTAGCGAGCCCCACAAAACTCCTAACTTCCATCAAAGAGCTAGGCCTAACCCAATTCTTAAACGCCTCAATCTTTTGGGGATCTACCATTACCCCTTCTTTTGAAACTACATGCCCCAAAAATGCAACTGATTTCAACCAAAATTCACACTTAGAAAATTTAGCATATAGCTTTTGCTTCCCAAGAACACCTAAAACACTACAAAGATGGTTGTCATGCTCTTCCTCACTTTTCGAATAGACCAAAATATCATCAATAAAGACTATGACGAAAGAATCAAGGAATGGCTTGAACACCCCATTCATCAAACTCATAAAAGCTGCAGGAGCATTGGTCAAGCCAAATGACATAACCAAAAACTCATAGTGCCCATAGTGAGTTCTAAACGCCTTCTTGGGCACATCCTCAGGCCTAATTTTCAATTGATGGTAACCGGATCTTAGATCAATCTTAGAGAAAATCGATGCACCTTGCAATATAATTGGTCAAATAGATCATCTATTCGAGGCAAGGGGTACTTATTTCGACTAGTGACCCTATTCAATTACCGATAATCTATACACATTCTCATACTACCATCATTTTTCTTAACAAACAAAACTGGAGCACCCCATAGGGAAGCACTAGGACGAATAAATCCCTTATCAAGAAACTCTTGGATTTGAGCCTTAAGCTCTCTTAATTCTATCGGAGCCATGCAATATGGAAGGATAGAATTGGGACGAGTACCAGGTTCTAAATCAATGCAGAAATTTATATCTCTATCCGGAGGCATACCAGGCAAGTCACTTGGAAACACTTCTCTAAATTCTGACATCATAGGAATAGACCCAATGGATGGAGCCTCAATCTCAACATCCCTAATATGAGCCAAATAAACCAAACAATCTTGCCCTATCAATTTCTTAGCCCGAATGAAGGATATGATCTTAGTTCGCTTAGGCTTGTACACCCCTTCCCACTCTAATTTTTCCCTTCCTAGAATTTCTAAAGTTACGGACTTAGTATTACAATTAAGTACGGCATAATAAACAATTAAGTACGGCATAATAAGGGGACAACCAAGTCATACCTAAGATTATGTCAAAGTCAATAATATCCGAAATCACCAAATCAGCCCAAGTCTGAAAAACCATAAACAAAATAGGAAAAGCACGATAGACATGGGTAACTATGACTGACTCTCCAACTGGGGTAGAAACATCGATAGAGGCATCAAGTATATCAAAAATCATATCAAACTCTGAGGCAAATCGCACAGATACATAAGAATAAGTAAAACCCGGATCAAATAACACATTAGACATCCGATCACAAACAAGAATAGTACATGTGATCACCGCGTCAGACGTTTCTGCCTCATTCTTGCCCGAAAAGGCATAACACTAAGCCATATCATCTTGACGAACCACTTCCCTGCCTGGTTGCACATTACCTCTACCTACATTACCATTTTCTCTACCTCCACGGCCTTATTGATTACCTCCTCGCCCACTTTGTGGACGCCCTCGACCATTATTACCATTTCTCGCGGGTACCACTGCTCTAGTCTGCTGCTGCGCAGACTCAAACACACGTGGGTAAGTACAATCTCTCCTCATATGCCCAGGTTCTCCACAGAAGTAACAAGTACGATCAAAAGATGGTCTTCCTCCCGTCGGAGCCGCGACTCCCTAGCTATCCTGAAAATTATGAGATGGAGTTTCCGAGTAACTACCTGCAGAGGCGGGCATAGCGGACTGAATTGGCTTGGCTCCAAGTGTTGGCCTTCTGGACCCCTTAGAATAAGAACCTTGAAAGTTACCCGAGTTCTCGACCCTTTTTACCCATGCCTTAGCTTGACCGTTTCGCCTCACCCCCTCCACTTTCTTAAAACAGTCTGTTACCTCATTGAAGCTCCTCCCTGCAGAAGTCATATGAACAGATAATACTTGCAACTCAGAATATAGTCCCCTAATAAATAATTGGATCCTCTCCTCCTCTGTAGTCACCAATTGAGTAGCATATCTAGACAAAGCATGAAACTTGGCCTCATAAGCAACCACAGTCATACCACCCTGCTCCAAAGCCATAAACTCATCCTTCTTGCGATCCCTCAAAGTCCTAGGAACATACTTCTCTAGAAATAGAGCATGAAAATGGGTCCAAGTAAGTGGAGGTAAAGTAGAAGATTTGCATTCCATATAAGCTCTCCACCACTGCTTAGCCTCACCTTGAAGTTGAAAGGACACAAACTCAACCCCATGTTGATGGACAATTCCCAACTTATGAAGCCTCTCATAGCAATCTAAGATGAACTCATAAGCATCCTCATTCTCAGAACCAAGAAACACAGGAGGTTTTAGCTTCAAAAACTTAGTCAACATTTCATGCTCATTACCAGTCATAACAGAGCCTAACAAAGGACGAAAGAAAGCATCATTACCTCCAGTCCCACCCACATTCAGTGCAGTGCTAGCAACAGAAGGATTAGTAGGAGTTTGAGTTAATTGAGCAGAAGGAAGCACTCTAGGACCAAGAAACCCTTTCAAGAATGACATGATTTGTCGAGCTAACACTGGGTCTTTGGGGGGAACATCGTTAGTCTGAACCTTCACCTCTTCCTCTTGTCCCACATCCTCAACATCTGCATTGTCCTCTTTAATCCCTTCATGATGCGCATGAGGGTTCTCATTCATAGGAGCATTCTCAGCAGGAGCTCCATTTCCAACAGGCGCTACTCTTCCACGGCCTCTACCCCTAGCTTTTCCTCTACCCCTACCTCGATCGCGACCTCTCTCTGCAGATTCCTCAGTTGGAGCATTGACGGGAGCTATAGGCCTAACAACATTGAATCTAGTGTTAACCATCTGCGAACAGAAGAGTGAAGAAGGTTAGATACCAATTTGAATCGACAGATACCTATTGGAATCAAGTTATAGCATAAAAGAAGACAAGAGATAATATAGAGATTTCCTAAAGTCCTATAGCCTCTCGAATAAAAGTAAAGGCTTCCTCGTACCGTTCCGTGAGACTCTAGTCATCGAGATCAACAAACCTAGGCTCTGATACCAACTTTGTCACGACCCAGACCGTCGTGATTGGCACCCACACTAACTCTCCAGTGGGAGAACCACTACTACAACCCAAACCAAGCAACTAAACCAAAACTAAGGCATTTAAGTTACGGAAGCAAGTTAAATACTAAAGAAATAAATAGAGAGTTCCCATAAACTCCAACAAAAGTCTAACAAAAACTAAACAATGCGGAAGAAATAACCTAGAACCTGAAAGTCAATGTACCAAAACATCTAAAGTTCAACAAGTCTAAACAAGAAGGGATGCAACCCTAATCTAATGAACTAATCAACTAACTAGAATATAGTCTAAGTATGGAAATGGTGGACATAGACGAAATAGAACCCATGGCAGCCTGGAAGAATTGTCTCACCCTTGAATTCGAACGACGATCATTGATCTCTTAAGCGAGGTCTGTCAGTAGCTGCTTGAAGATGCCCTATACTCAACAAAAATAAGATAAAGTGCAGTATCAGTACATAACCACAGTGTACTGGCAGGATCACACGGCTATCCCATTAAGTGTAACATACATAAGTCATCACAACAATATAATAACATGCATATAATGAACTTATACAATATCATCAACTGATACGAACAATGAACAACTTCACATTCCTCAAGATACGCAATTATATCAAATCATTGGTCCTCTCGTGTAACCCAAACCCAAACAGTTAGCATACCAGAACGTGATACCCGATCTAATAATTATGCCATAACGTGACCACCGATCCCATAGTTATGCCGGAATGTAGCAACGGATCTAAGTTAGTTATGCCAGAACTTGGTAACCGATCCATTCAACACACCACAACCACAATCACAAGTATATCCTCAAGATCATACAATTAAGTCATGATTTCATGGTAATCATCATTCATCTATCTCATTTACAACAAGTGTGGTTAATAATGCAACATTCATATACATACATGTATCATAATGAAGCAAGAACAAACATACATCACACAATCATAGAATCACAACCATAACCTACCTCGAAACAAGCTTGAAACCCTAAGAAACTTGATCCTTCCCTTTCCAGATTCGTTCTGCTTGTTCTTGGTCTACAAACAATCAATAGAATATGGGAATCAATAAACAACCACTAATTACCCAAATTACTAACAATTCTATGAACCCTAGATCAAACCCATGATCCCAGTTATCCAAATTAGTGTTGTTTCCACCATATAATCTGTAACAAAACCTTCCCATCAATATTGACCCATTCTATTATGTTCTACGAATCAAAAAATGAATTCGGGGAGTGAAAAGCTTATCTTTAGCCTCAAGAATGGTGAAAATGAGTAGGAGTCGCCTGGGGTTTGTTCCTTAACTCTAAAAGTCAAAAAGTGCATAATAAGGTCATTTAGGGGTTTATTAACGACCTTAAGTCGCATCGAGCCCGCCACTGCGGCCCTCACCCCACTGCAGTGGCCCCGCCAGAGCGACACCATTCTCGCTAAAGCGGCTTGCACGAAACCAGTGAACTATTTAAAGAATTCCAAAATCCCCATTTCACAACGCTTAAAAAATACCATTTACGCTAAGATCGATTCCATGAGTTCTACTCACCGGAATTCAATTTCGTAAAGTCGTACGGGTTCCTTAACGAGTTCTAACTACTCATGCAATCAAAATCATAAATAATTCACCCAATTTTTACCAGTTTTACCTACACTTTAAAGACTTCGATTTCATCTAAATCTCGACTAGGATGGAAAAATCCAATTATTACGAAAAAAAATTCAGCCCCAATATTTCCACCGTTGGCTTTTCTATAATGACGGGAAAGGGTCATTACAGTCATATACACCAGTTCCATATTGTTATGTATACCCTCGAGTAGAATTGTTGATGCGTATAATTCCGGATGAACAGTATGAGTTTAACATTCTTGAGATAAGTAGTATCATCAAGTCCTTAAGTTGAGTAGTTCATTCCCCTAATTCCGCATGAGCCCTAAAAGTCGAGCAGTCTGGAGATGAGAAGTATCTTTGAGTCCTTGAGTTGAGTAGTTCATGCCCATAATTCCGCATGAACCCTCTGAGTTGAGCATTCTTGAAACAAGAATTACCATTGCAGTTTCTTAAGTCCTGAGTTGTTGACTCTCGAGTATTGAGTTCTATGTATGGTTATTTATAACCTTGAATTGAGTCGTCCATAATTCGGCATGAACTTTATTCTGAGAAGTCTTTTACAAATTTTTCTAAACCTTTTTTAAGACTTGAGACCTTGAGTTGAGAAAGAGTAGAGTCGAGTTAATTTTCTTTAAAAATGATATATGGAAACTAAGTATTCTCAAGGGTAAATAATTTCACATTTAAAAGAGGAGGAAACTGAGATTTCCAAAAGAGTTTTGAGCAGTTTAAGTATTATCTCTTTTTTAGAGAAAGATTTTGAGTAATAACCTCAAACCATAGAAAGAGTTATGTTTTTAAACATATGATCTAAGTATATTTTGGGAGTAGTATTGAGCACCGATATGGGGACAAGTTCATAATAACTCAAGTCTCCATAAACCATGTAGCTAACGTGGGTAGAAAGGGTCATACTTTTTAGATGATTCATTAGTGCTTTTTAGCATAGACTAGTGGATCCACTTAGTTGAGAGGTTCTATACCCCAACAAAGTATAGGAAAGTTCTGGCAGCATGGGCGAGACGATGTATCATCACATATCTCATAGTGATGGTTATCGATTAGAGAATCTCACACCAAGTTATATTATATTTTATTATACACAAATTGAGTTGTTATTGTGTTCTTCAATACATTGAGTTAACATCTATTGTTTCAAAAGCTTTCCATATATTGCATCTTTTATTGTTGCTTTGTTTTTTAGTATCTTGAGTTGAACTGTATTTCATTGAGTCGAGTACCTTATTGTTGAAGTTGAGCCCCATTTCCTTGAGTTGAGTACCTTATTTCTTAGTTGAGTATCTTACCCTTGAGTACTTCTAAGTTGAGTAAGTTTGAGTAGTTTTGAGTATCCTTGAGTTGAGTTGAACTATGTTTCTTTGAGTTGAGTAAGTTGAGAGGAGGTAAGTATGTTTCTTTTCCACCAATTCAAGCTTATGTTATGATTTGGAATTTCCCTTACATGCTCGTACATTCCATGTACAAAGCCATTTGGCCTACATCATTTCATGATGCAGATACAGGTATTCAAGATCATCAACAGGCGTTTCGTTGATACCATATGCAGTTCGAGTTAGCTATGGTGAGCCTCCTTGCTTTCGGAGGGTTCCACTTGTACTTTCAGTTATATCAGTTGTTAGGATGTCGTGGGTCTTGTCCCGACTTCCATATTTGTTAGTTAGAAGCTTCATAGATAAACAATAGAGTTTCAGAAGTCTGTTCATTTATTTTGTTAAATATTTTAAAGACTTAAGTTGTCTATTTTATGGCTAGTTGAATATATTATTTTTATTCAGAGTTATTTATCTAAGTTAAAGATTTGTAATTGAGTGCAATGAATTTTATTCAATTTTTAAGCTTTGTATGCTTGAGTTAGTCTTTCGCTTGTAGTTAGCCAGGATGAGGGTTCGCTTGGGGACCAGTAATGGTTCTCGAGTGCCAGCCACGGCCAGGGTGTAGACTTGAGTCGTGACAAAAGTATTGACGGAAAGGGCTTTTTTGGATCAAACTACAAACGAAGGGCATTTTTGTTCCTTTCGCATAGTTTAAGGGCATTTTTTACCCTTTTCGCTATATTAAATAATATTTAAATGATAAATTTAAAAAGAAACTTTCATACGTGGGTATTTTTTAAATAAATAATTTAAATTGAAATGTTTTTCAATTTGTTTAGAAGTAGGAGTGTAATGAGAAGTTTTAAAACTCTTTATTTAGTTGGATAATTATTATATTTTCAAAATAAAGATTAAAACGCCATATTTAGAACTTCCATAGGTGCGTTTTCTTAAATAAATAATTTTAATAATTTAATGTAAAAGTTTTTCAATTTGCTTAGAAGTAGGAGTGTAATGGGAAGTTTAAAAACTCCCTATTTAGTTGGATAGTTATTTGTTTTTCCAAAATAAAGATTACAATGCCATAATTAGTTAGATGCTTTTTTAAAATTTAATACATTATTATTATTATTATCAGTTTAAGTTAAACAGTAGTTTACTATTATTATTATTATTATTATTATTAT
>JAJOOR010023683.1:0-19592 GCA_036250505.1 Solanum acaule
ATGGACTAAAACAAGCTCCACGAGCTTGGTATAGCCGCATTGAGGCTTATTTTCTGAAAATGGGTTTTCAAAAGTGTCCATATGAGCACACGCTTTTTGTGAAAATTGGGGAGAACGGAAAAATGCTCATCGCGTGCTTATATGTTGACGATCTTATATTCACGGGGAATAGTAGTGTCATGTTTGATGAATTCAAGAAGTGTATGATGAATGAATTCGAGATGTCCGATCGTGGTAAGATGCATTATTTTCTTGGTTTAGAAGTGGTGCAATCTGATGAAGGGATATTTGTTTCTCAAAAGAAGTATGTGCGAGAAATTTTAAATAGGTTTGAGATGCAGAATTGCAATCCAGCCAACATTCCAGTTGAGTTTGGTTTGAAACTTAACAAAGCTGGGAGCGGAAAGAAGGTGGATAGCACATTTTACAAGCAAATTATCGATAGTTTAATGTATCTAACTGCTACAAGACCAGACATCATGTATGCTGTTAGTCTTGCAAGTAGATATATGGAGTGCCCGACTGAAATGCATCTCCTAGTTGCGAAGAAAATTCTGCGTTACCTACAAGGAACCAAGGATTTTGGAATCTTCTACATGAAAGGAGAAAAGTCAGATTTGGTCGGCTTTACTGATAGTGATTATGCTGGAGATCAAGATGATAGAAAGAGTACTTCGGGTTATGTGTTTATGCTAGGTGCAGGGGCTGTGTCGTGGTCCTCTAAAAAACAAACAATTGTCACATTATCAAGTACAGAAGCTGAATTTGTTGCTGCTACATCTTGTGCTTGTCAAGCTATTTGGCTTAGGAGAATCCTTGAAGAGCTGCAGTTCAAGACGAGAAGAGCCACTATAATATTTTGCGACAACAATTCAGCCATCAAGTTGTTAAAGAATCCTGTTAACCATGGAAGAAGTAAACACATTGATGTGAAGTATTATTTCCTGCGAGATCTCAATAATGAAGGAACAACAGAGTTGCAGTACTGCCGAAGTGAAGATCAGTTGACCGACATTTTTACCAAACCTCTTAGATTTCTCCCTTTTTCAAAATCTGAGGAGGTCGATGGGTATCGGCACTATGGAAGATTTCAAGAAGCTGAAGTTAAACTAAAGCTTACATGCTTTCAGTTTAAGGGAGGGTGTTAGAGAAATAGTCTGTTACATAGAGTCCTATTAGCAAATAGAGTCAAGTTATTTCAGCTTTGTCCTAGTCTTTAGGGGAGTAGTTTATCATGGCTTTTCTTCCTATTTTTTAGGAGTTAGTGGTTCCAGTTTTAAGCTTAAAACGTTAGATATTTGTCTTATAAAATCTGCAGTTGCAGAGCACTAAAAAATGCAGCAAAGTAGTTCCCTTTCTTCTCAACGTTTCGACTCGTTTTCTCTGTTTTTGTTTACTATCTGTTTCATTATCTTGCTTTTGTTTACAGTTCGAAGGTACAACGACAGCTAATGATTCGGGT
This sequence comes from Solanum acaule, assembly GCA_036250505.1. Lineage (NCBI taxonomy): Eukaryota > Viridiplantae > Streptophyta > Magnoliopsida > Solanales > Solanaceae > Solanum > Solanum acaule. Next base: position 1,463 of record JAJOOR010023683.1, read on the forward strand.
GCTACTTTACCCCATTAACTCATTTCAAGTGAATTTAATACCTCCTTAATTGATGATATGACAAGGAAAGTGTGATCACTCTCCCAAACTCGCGTGAAAAGGGGAAAAAGTAATTAAAAAGGTGACCAAATGTCAATTTCATCAATTTTTTCATTTTTCTCTCTCTCAACCTTTCATCTTACCGTGTGCTACCATAAAATTAACCATTTCTCCATTCCTCTTCCTCCATCCCCACCCCCACCTTTTCGATTCCACTAGAATAAAAAATGAAAAAAAGAAAAGCAATTTGATTTCCTTGGAAAGGACAAAAAGCTGGTCGGAGGTGTCTATTACGTGGTTAAAGAGAATGGAAGTACTATACCTTAACACTCTGAGGCGGGTGTTCAGTTCATGAGGAAATAAAATTGTTCGTACCGATTGTATTTGTGGTGGGTATTGTGGAGTTGATGATAGGTATTGGGTAAAACCATCCATATTCGTTTCGATGTGGTGTTTGTGGCGGATCTAATTACCTGCACACGTTTTCATTCTCACCACCATTTCATTCTTCTCTCACTATTCTTCAAATTTTTTTATAAATTTGTTTTCAAACGTTTATTGTTGCCAAATTCTGTTGACATCATTGATGTTTGTGATGGGTATTGATGTATTTTGAAATTGACAGTGATGGCGTGGTATTTTGGAGTTGATTTCAATGGTGGTGATGTTAAGAAATACGAAATTAACGGTGATGGAGGCGATACAACTGTTGGTGATGAGTATTGTAGAGTTGACGGCGGCTGGTGATATTGTTATCGGTGATGGGTATTGTGGAGTTGATGGTTTTGATAATGGTGTAGGTAGTGGTGAAAATGTTGTGAATTTGATGGCGGCGGTAATGGAGGAACAAAGCGAGGAGTAGTTGGTGAATGGTGGTGCACTGTGAAATCTACGGTGGTGGAATGTGAGGGACGATGAAGGTTGGGGTGCATGGTTTTTTTATTTTTAAAAAAATGTGTAAAAATAATTTTTTTGACACGTGGAGGTGTGTGTAGCACACCTACCTTTACAATTGTGGTTCTAGACTTCTGAGGGGATATTAAATGCACTTGAAATGAGTTAAGGGGTAAATAATTACCCGTAAAGTTACAGTATTAAAGTAAGTTATGCAGATAAGTTCAGGGATTTTTTTAATGTATTTTTCCTAATAATAATAATTAAGTAATTCAACATGTGTTCACGTAAGAATAAATAAAATTAGTTAATAATTATTGTTGATATGGCGTTAAAGCTATTTACAAAAAAAATAGTCAAACTAAAAGTACTTATAAACCGAAAATTCAGGGGAGATTTTGTTTCATTGTACGTAATTAATACATACTTATAATACCTTTTACGTTTAGTAAACAAAAATATAAATAAGTCAAAAAAGTGCTTATAAACTAGTTTAAGGAACAATAATCTTAGTTTAAGTAAACACAAATAGTGATAGTTACCAATAATGAGATGATGGATGAAATCCAAATGGTAGTGAAGCAACCAAGAAAAGAGTCGGCAATAATTGCAGCAAGAACAGGAATTAAGCTTCCAGCACCATTAACCAAATTTGATATTTGAGCAGCATCAATACTCTCCACATCAAATTCCTTAATCAGATACACAATAAGATTGCTTGTCAAACCTCCATATGCTAGGGTCCACCCTACTGAGCTCGCTGTTTTTGTCAAAATCGAGTTACAAATTTAGCTTCAATATAAATATGTAACAAGTTATAATACTCCCTCCGTCCCTATTTAGTTGTCCACTTTAGAAATGACACATAGATTAAGGCAATAATAATTAGCATAGTAAAGTTACAATTTTACCCTTATAGTACAATTTACAATTCTAAAATAAATTAACTCAAGATAACTAATCGATGCTGGGAAGTTCATAAATTTATTTACTTTATTTATGACAACTTTTCACTTTAAATAAGGGTATAATATGAAAAAATTTGTTGTCCTTTCTTGATTTGTCAAAATGGACAACTAAATAGGGACAACTAAAAGAGGAAATATGGACAACTAAATAGGAACGGAGGGAGTAACAAATATTAAGCCCATGTGCAACAAATAAAGTACATGGATAGCGTTATAGCATTAGAGCTTTAATTTTGATTATTTATTTTTTCACGTTATTATAAATTTGAACAATAAAAATAAATTACGAGTGTTGGATCAAATCGTGTAGGAACAAAGTTCAGGTCAACCGAAAGAGAGATAAGAGAGGAGAGACCTATGATGAAGGGGAAGGTGATCCAGCCTCCGGTTCTTCTTGGTAATAGTGCCTCTGATGGAGCTTCCATGGTTGAAAAACACAAATTAAAGGATAAATAATTACTTCAAACTTTTGGGAGAGCACTTATTTATATATGATCAGCTCGAAAAATATCTATTAATATGGGCCTTCTGGTGGGACTTTGGAAAGATAAGTTTCATAAAAAGAAAAGGGGCCCACAATGAACACTAAGAAATAAAGTATGAACTCATACGTTGAAGTTTTCCCTTTAGAAATCAACTTCTATGTTGCTTCTGAAATTATTCACGTGGCCTTAAGGTGCACGACGTACTGGTATTTGGGCCCAATTCAGCTCATCTAAACGTCAGGCTGATATGCACTAATATATAATCCAACTTAAATAATTCATGAGAAATATTATTAAAATATTTTAATTTTGTTTTTGTTTGATATATCATATCATCATAAGAAAAATATATAATGTAATTAAACAAATTATAAAAACGTAAGCAAGAAAGTAAAACTTGGTAAATGTTAGGTGGGTTGAGTTTTGATTCATTATGTAGCTCGTTTTAATACATAATGAATAAGTTTGTTATGTAAGTCAATAAAAGATCATGGAGGGGGGGAGCACACCCCAACACCTTATTGGGCATGCAACTAATAACAAATAATTAAGACAAAATCATGCAAATAAACCACGATTAAGCCACAAGGGATGCTCCAAGATCCAGGTCAAAGAAGTAAAAAACAAGAGGTACTTCCTCTCTTTCAAAATACTCCTCCATCGTACCATTTTACTTGTTATACTTATTAAAACTGGACAATTTAAAATAATTATCATTAAAAAAAATTAAGATATAATTAATTATTTATTTCAATTTCTACTTTTATTCGATAAATGGGAAGAAACATTATTGTGGTTAAAAGAAATTAAGAAAGTAGTATTACTTCAAAATCAAAAAGTAAATGAGAGTTTTTGAAGTGGCGACAACTATTGTTCACATGGCCTTAAGGTGCACGAAGTAATGGTATTTGGGCCCAATTCAGTTCATCTGAACGTCAGGCTGATATGGACTAATTATATATAATCCAACTGAAATAATTCATGAGAAATATTAATCAAATATATAATCATAATAAGAAAAAATATCATGTAATTAAGTAAATTATAAAAACGTAAGCAAGAAATTAAAACTTGGTAAAAGTGAGGTGTGTTGAGTTCTGATTCATTATTTAACTCGTTTTAACACAAATTATCCCAGCCATATCCATAAAAGATCATGAGTGGGGGTGAAAAGCACACCCCAACACCTTAGTGGGCATGCAATCTAATAGCAAATAATTAAGACAAAATGATGCAAATAAACCATGATTAAGCAACAAGGGATGCCCCAAGATCCAGGTGAAAGAAGTAAACACCAAGAGAGGTACTTTCTTTCTTTCAAAATACTCCTCCTTTGTACCATTTTACTTGTTATCCTTATTAAAACTGAACAATTTAAAATAATTATCATTTTTAAAAATCAAGATATAATTAATTATTTGTTTCAATCTCTACTTTATTCGATAAAAGGGAAGAAACATAATTGTGGTTAAAAGAAAGTAGTATTACTTCAAAATCAAAAAGTATATGAGAGTTTTTGAAGTGATGACAACTATTGCATTGTCTGTCACCTCACTATGTCAGTGTGATAAAAATCATCACTAGTCATTTTTCTCACTTTTTAGGAACTTGTTATGGAATATTCTTAGTCATTTACTCCAAAAAAATAACCACGCACTAATTTGTAATCTATATAATCACACATATTCATGTCATACACTTAAAAGTTACATAGATTAGCTAGGGTACAGTACTGTTGTTATTTTCATGGTCGATAATTACAACCATCCATTTTCTTTTCTTTTTGACCCGTTAATCACTCATGAGAAGGAGAATCACTATGATCCACCACTTCCTTCATGTTTTTATATTTGTAAAACCAAGCACATGTTACATAGTAACCAAAGTTCAATATTCCCCCTACAACTAATATCCAGTACACATTGTCCAGCCTTCCATTATTTATGTTACCTGGTAACCATGTACTTGTTCTTCTAACAACATCAATTAGAGCAGTGGTCAAGTAAAATGACACCCCTACAATCACTTGAGTCATCGCAGTCGCCATGTTCTTTAAGGTTATTGGAAATTCCTGGTAATAGAACGCGACCTGTCCAGGAAAATGAAATGCCTCTGAAATACCAACAATGGCTAATTGTGGCACAAGCCATAACACTGACATAGGCACAATATTGGAACCTTGATTGGATTTTGCTACATTTAGCCTCTTTGACTCAACTAAGGCTGAGACACCCATACACAAAAAGTTGAGCACGTGTCCAACCCCAATTCTTTGGAGAGGCGTAAGTGATTTGCCAGTCAATTTTTTCCACGTAGGAAATAGAAATTTGTCGAATAGGGCGAGGAATAGAACAGTAGAGACCGTGACAAAAACCAATATAGAACCAGCTGGGATTTGGAAATTGGGGCCTATGTGACGATCCATTGCTAAGGCTTGCAGGATTGACAAACTTGCTTGTACGCCAATTGTTGTGCCAAGAAAAAAACTACTTGACCAGAGTGGTAAAATTTTAATTAAGGATTTGAAATCTTCAATTTCTTGGACTGAACAAAGCCTCCATGGCTTAGCTATTGAGCCATCTGGTTTAACATCGCCTTCACTTTTAATGGCTGCATGGTTCAAAAACCTGCATCATAAGAAAACAAACAAACTAATACTTATTATCAAAGGAATAAATAATTACAACGAAATATCATTCTTACATCTGGTTTATAAAATATGTACGTACATAATGTATAGATAATATATATTTTATACTAATTATACATCCATTATACATATATATACACTCTACACATACATCTTATGTATATCGATTGTGTATACTTCCCACAATAAAGTGTCCATTATCTAATTATGAAAGTTTAAGTCTTTCACAAGATTTAACAGTCCCAATTTTGAGTGTCATCGCTATCCGCCGACAAAAAAGTAATATCAGTGTAAACCCAAAAAAAGAAAAGATTAATTTGAACCTAAGTGAGGAAGAAAGCACACCTCATGATTAGGCGTGAAATCTCTGATACTTTAGTTTTAAAAATCACCTGGCAGCCTTAAGAAAGTCATCGTCGAAATAGTATATAATTATAACATTCCTAGTACGTAAAGACTGTTTTTAAATATTTATTAGTACTAATAATATATTATATAGTGCTCCATGACAGTACCAATATCAAGATTTAGTTAATAGTAATTCATCATTGAAAGTTGAGACAATATAAAACAAACATTAGTGATGCAAATTAATCATAATTAAGCGACAAGGGATGTCCCAAGCACGTTGTCAAAGACATAGTATACACTCAAGAGTGACGTTACTGTCGCAGATTATATGGAAAAACTACACAGTTAGACATGTTCACTACCATATATATTATTATCATTTATACTTTCAAAATATTACGTATTTTATCACTAATTAACAGTTTTCTATGTATCTTACACTTAATTAGATAATTGTATTTTTACCACAAAAATATATAGGGAGAGAGGCAAGCGAGATTGGGGAGGGAGGCGAGCGAGATTTGTATGTATCCCAAATACATGCAAATCACATTAGATTCATGTATCTGGAGTAATTTAATTCACATGTATCTGGAATACGAAATACATGAAAGAGTGACGAGCAAGATGGGAGAGAAGTGAGGAAGACGAGTAATCTTTCTAATAGTCAATTTAAACTTTTATACGAGATTGGTGTAATAGTTATAAAGTATTACCGGAAGGTTTTTGAAGGCGCAACAACTATTGCTTTAGGTCCGTGGTACAAATGTTCCCCAGTGGATGGGATTGACACTTTTCTTTTCCTAATACTTGCAACCACAACATGAGCCAAGTTGGTGAAAGGACTCCCTTCTGGCTTAGAATTGGTGTAAAATCTGGTCCCCAATAGAAAAATGGCTGAACCAAGTAAATTAGATGCAACACAAATGATAAATCCAGCTTTCCAGCTTACGTTATCTTCAACATACACAATAGCTGTTGCTGCTACTACAGATGAACCATAAGTGAAGAAAAAGAACCAATTGAAGAAAATCCCTTCATCTTTTTGTTTATCAAATTGGTTGGCTCCCATTGTTGAAAGGGTTGATCGTAGGCCGCCATTCCCCAGAGTTGCCAGAACAATGGCTGCATAGAGTACTACAAATTGAACTTTTGGTTTAGGGGTACATGAAGTTGAACCAACTTCACAAGGTTTAGGCCTCAGAGAATCAAGCGTCGTTGTTAAAGCTAAAAGGATTGTGCCCTACACGTAGAAGCGACAAAATAATTAAACCGAAAAACACCACTGTGCCACATAAATTGGATAAAAAAAGTACATACATGACTCATGAGTACCATATATTATACAACACTAATATATTCAGTGTCGTCCTATAAAGTGAAGCCCAAAAAGTATAGAGCGTAGACTCATTATAATAGGCTAGAAACTAGATGAAACAAAACAAAATTAGTTTGTACCAATAATGAGATGAAGGATGAAAGCCAGATGATAGAGAAGCAACCAAGAAAAGAGTCAGCAATAATTGCAGCAAGAATAGGAATTAAGCTTCCAGCACCATTAACCAAATTATATATTTGAGCAGCATCAATACTCTCCTCATCAAATTCTTTTATGAGATACACAATTAGGTTGCTTGTCCAACCTCCAAATGCTAGGGTCAAACATGTTGATGTTGCTGCATATATAAACAAATAATGAATACACATTTCATATCATGCATGGATCATGGATGGACACACAAATATATATGAGACCTATGATGAAGGGGAAGGTGATCCAGCCTCCGGTTCTTCTTGGTAACTGTGCTTCGCCGTTGCCGGACGATAATGGTGGAGCTTCCATACCTAAACTAACAAAACAACTTTTCCAGTATCACAAGTCTTATAATTTCTTCCACTAATATTATAACTTAGCATTTACAAAATTATGGAGTAGTTCAATTGTTTGGAGAGCACTAATAATATTTATGCAAAGACAGGTGCAAAATTAGTCCACAAAATCATAATTACTCAATTCGTGTAAATTTGGATTGACACCATGTTTACCAAAATAAAAATATGTTTTGAAGTTGGTGGTCTAAAATAATTTATTATTCCTAAAGTATAGTTATAAATAATTTATTTAAAATCAATTTTGACTGTTTTCTAATTATAAAAAAATAACGTTTTTGAGTTATATTAAAAGTAAGTGTGTCACATAAATTAAGCCGGAAAGAATATCAGGTACAAAAGCATATTTGGGAGATAAAATCCTTTTTGATTGACAAGTTGCTCAAATAGGAATTTGGCTCCTTTCCATTTTTTTCAAGTTCTTACTTGAATGAAAAACACCTGATATAAATTACTCCCTCTATTATATATTAAGTTAATTTTTGAGGCATTTTTTATTTTTCAAATTAATTTAATTGTTCAATTTTTAAGACTACTTTTAGAGTGTTTTTCCAATTTTACCCTTCATTAATTAGTATTGGAATTAGTGAGTAATTAATATTTAGTTATTTTAATCATAAATTTGACAATAATTAATAAACGTAAAAATGGAAAACTAGGTTCAATTTGTGTCTTAATCTACTTTTCTTAAAGGGTGTGAAACACCTCAAAAATTAACTTAATACGGAATGGAGAGAGTAATAAGTAATAGTCCCTAATTACTTGTCCACTTTTCCTTTTATAGTTGTCCCTAATTACTTGTCCATTTTGACAAATCAAGAAAGGACAAATTCTTTTTACCTATTATACCCTCAATTAAATGACTAATTATTTTGAAAAATATAGAACTTTTCATCCACTTCATAATTAATATGGGTAAAATGGTAAACTCACCATGTCATTAATTATTTTCTTAATAGGTGTGTCAATTCAAAAATGGACAAGTAATTCGGGACAGAGGGAGTACTTAGTAGTAATAATTAAGATTTAATTAACTAAAGTGAGATATCATGATTAGAATTTTGCTTTAATTAATTAAATCTTAATCATATGATTATAATCTTATTTTAATTAATCAAATCTTAATCATTAATTTTAATCTATATCATGTGTGAATTTGAGGAAAATGGGACAAATCCCTCAAACCGATAGTTACCTCTTCCGTTCTTAGATATATGTCATCGTTATAAATTTTACGTTCTTTGAAAAAATTACTATGTCCCTAATTACTTGTCCACTTTTGAATTGGCACACCTATTAAGAAATTAATTAATGACATAGTGAGTTTACCGTTTTACCCTTATTAATTATGAAGTGAATGAAAAGTTTTGCATTTTTCAAAGTAATTAGTCATTTAATTGAGGGTGCAATAAGTAAAACAAAATTGTCCTTTCTTGATTTATCAAAATAGACAAGTAATTAGGAATAACTATAAAAGAAAAAATGAACAAATAACTAGGAATAGAGGGAGTAGTAAAGTTAAAATTAAAATGCAACTAAGGGAACCAACACCGAACAACGAGGAAAATTAATAAAGTCAAAGTATCCATGAAACCTAGCGACACTTTTTGTTGATTTTCTTGATACCACCACAATCATTCTCATCTCGTGGGTCTCCTGTCTTTCCGTAAATATTCTTACTGCTTCTTCAAATACTTATGTATGGAATTAAAAAAATTGATACTTAACTATTCTCTTCGCTCACTTTTACTTATTACTTATTTTTAAAATAGAGTTTTATTTTTATTTGTCACTTTTGATACGATGAAAAGACAATAACTTTTTTCTATGTTTTATCCTCAACATTAAATATTTATTTTCTAAATCATTCTCCTAGACATCATTCAATAGGGGATAATTTGATAAAATACCTATATCATTAATTATTTTCTTAATGGATATACCAAGTCAAAATGTGACGAGTAAAAGTGAACGGAGGGAATATTATGTTTTATTTTTATGTATACATTACTCTTCAAAATATATTACTCCTAGTAATTTCGATGAGTATTTGATTATTGGATAAACAAGACAAATTAAATTAGTTTAGGCTTTAATAATGTGATGTCTTTTGAGGTTTTGAAATTATTATTTATATAAGATTTTGGTCTCTAGATATACATACCTGGCGCGTCTAGCTAGATACATGTATTTGAGATATTTGGGGTCAAAATTATGAATAATTTATTTCAGTTACACTGTATCCAAGTGAATTTACATTATCTGATTTTCAGAATGTATCTTGATTCTTGAATGTAGATGGTATGAAATCAAATACATGTATCTGTGTGATTTGCATGTATTTGGGATAGACGGACTCTCTTTCACTCGCCTTCCTCCTATCTCGCTCGCATTAAAGAATATTTGATAGCACACATACATGTAATTAAGTGTATTTGACTTAAAATTTTATATGAAATTCTTAATTAGTGAGACTATATATAATTATTTTAAATTATAAGGAGAATTAGTAATATGGTAGAAATATTTGTGTAGTTTAGTAGTTTTTCCTTGATTATCTTACCCTAATTTATATCTTACTAAAATATAATTTCTTTTTCACTAAATATTCATTCTATTTATGTGCCATAATTGATGGTTTATATTAATATTTAACAACAGTTGCTACTAAGAGTATATGAAAAAATATATAATTTTGTCTTGAACTTTCAATGTGACAGTAAAAAATGAATAGTCAAGTTTCTATTTCTATAATCGATATATTAAAATGCACCTGAAGATGCATATTTTTTAGAAATAAAGAAGCTTACCATTGTTGCTGGATATATAGTGGAGTAGCTAATTTGGAATCTGAAAATCTAATAATTCTTGTGATATGAATTATCACATTCCAGCATAAGATAAAGAGCAAGTTAAGTCCTTTTAATTTGCATGAATTTCTTGTGGAATGAATAATGATGACAATTGACAACATCATCATCAAGAAAGCACTACTGGGTATAAAGTCTGTTTATCTAAGTCGTGAATATAATAACTATTTATAAGGTGGATATACTGTTGCACAGTGTCACCAAAGCAAGAATCGTAAATAATACTTTCCTATGCTCAAATTTATATGGCACCTTTTCTTTTTTATTCCGTTCCAATAGGAATGTTATATTTTCGTTATAAAAAATAATATAGTTTAACTTTAAAATTTATTACTCTTAATGAAATTATTTATAGCTATATTATAGTTAAGGAGTGTTTACGATCACAATTGTTTAAAAATCGTTCTTTTTTTCTTTAACTCAATTCAAATGGTCACATAATTTAACACAGAGGGAGTAAGGAATATATTCAAGGCTAAATCTCACCTTGAGAAGATTGGATACAGCTATAACACACTTCTCATTCTCAATAATTGCTCCATTGAAAAATTGGAGAAGATTGATATGTAACAATAGTCAATACAAGGTACATACTCAAAATGGACTTTCACCTTCACATTGGTAGCCCAATATGGTAGAATTTACGCTAAGTACAATAGATATGCAAATGAAGACTGTTCAATGATCAATCACATCTCCTTTTTATTTTGATTTCAATGGTCATTTCCTCTCTTTTTTTCTTTTTGTTAAGCTTTATTGATCAAGGGAAACCTTCTTATTTTCGTTATGTTATTTATTTATCCTGGGAGGTAAAATTTTATGTTCTCCTCTTTGTATTTTCCTTAGAGTAATAATATATATAGTAGGATTTATTCGAACTTCTCATCACCATGGGAGGTGAAAGCCCAATCGAGCAGATTTCTTTATAGAAATAAAACATAAGACTGTTGGAGAAGCTATTGATCACTTTTTAAAATAAAAAATAAAAAATGTGTGTGCTCTGCCAGAATATGCATGGTCTAATCAAGAGTTCAGAGTCGAAAGGACAAAAAAATTTGTCAAAAATTTCAACAAAATAATAAAATTGATTTTAGAATAAAAAAAAGACGACTTTCTAACAATCAAATTCATATCGTCTAATTGTCTAATTAGGGTGGCAGAGCCTTGCAAGGCTGCTGCGCCTCGTAATTGCAGCTCATTAAAAAAAAGAAAATTTATTTCATTTTGTATTTCTCGTAATTGATTGAGTTAGCTAGTTGACAAGCTTAGTGATTAATTTTCACCTAACCTGAACTTTTAAACTACACGTTGGCATTGTTTAAGTTTTTTTGTTTTTTTTTTTTGGTGAGGAGTCAATTTAAAAAAAATTATTTCATTTTTGTATTTCTTGTAATTGATTGAGTTAGGTAGTTGACAGCCTAGTGATTAATTTTCACCTAACCTGAACTTTTAAACTACACGTTGGCATTGTTTAAGTTTTTTTTTTTTGGTGACGAGTCAAATTTTTTCTTTTAATGTAGCCGCAAGAAATAAAAAATGATTTTTTTTTAAAATGACCGCAAAAATCAGTTGCGCCCTGCCTGCGCCTGGTAAGGCGCATTGAAACCGGTGATTTGCGATTACCACACTAATTTAGATTTGTTAATTTGATCACTAGAAAATTGCCCTTCTGATTCTAAAATCAATTTTATTATCCTTTTGAAATTTTTAATAAATTTTCTTGTCAATTCGACTCTGGACTCGTCTAATCAACTCCTAACTTGGTAGGACATTTGAAGGAATGTAATGTGTTGGTCACAGGAAATGCACTAATGCAGTGGGGGTCCCAAATAGGCAGCAGGAATCGGATGACATGACTTATTGGATCATTACACTATAGGATAATTTCATACTCCTTTTAACCGCTCCATTAAAATGTCAAATATTTCTTTCAACATTTATGGTCAAACACATAATCGAAACTTCACATAAAAATTACTTGCCAAAAATACTTTGGAATTGTGGCCAAAAGCTATCTAACATTAATGATGTGTGTGGTTGTATCGATATTTATTTAATTAATTAAATATATACTTCTCCATTCATGTTTACTTGTCTATGGTTAATTTGACACGCATCTTAAAAATTAATAAAATAATATATATATATATATTATAGCATTTTTTAATTATAATAAAAAATTATCTGAATAAAATAAATAAATATTTTAATATAATAAAAAATAAAAATAAAATACATTATATAAAGATAATAAGAATTTAAGATCCACTTTGGGAACATGATTTAGTGGAAAATGGAAGCCACACAAACCAAAATACTTTTTTTCTTTTGTAGTGCAATACATTGCCGGGCCAAGGAGAAGCAGTGCATGATCAACAAAAATGCTTCCATTAATATTAAACTAATTAAATTGCCCGCGCATCGTGTGGTGTGAAATTAGTGTATTTATAAACAGTTTTTTCAAAAAATTAATCAAGATTATAATCATAACTTTCATAAGGCATACATGTAAAAGTTATGTAAGCAAATGTAAGGAAAATATCTATTATATACGAAAATAAGATTTAAAAATTACTCCAAGATATAATTGTAGTTTTATTATACTCAATAGTGGGATTAAAATATGTAACGCAAGTCCTTACACCTTCGCTCTTGTTTAAATGTTATTCATGAAAATTTGTCCGCACTTAGCGATCATAATTGATAGACAATGTGTAAGGAGAAAATCCTTATGAAAATGTAAGACACTTGAATATTTTCTGAAGTTAAAATATTCGTATTAAATTGTGAATTTGAGAAGCAAGCAAGCCTAGAAAACCAAAAAAATTGAGACGTTTTTGTTTGAAATTCGACCTAAACTTCATATATTTTTGTCTGAAGTTAATATATGGAGCGGTTAAAAAGTAAGTACGACAACATGATGTAATTTGAAAATGTTTTTTCACTAATTGCAGATTGATGATAAATTATTTCTCTCTCTAAACAGTACTCACAAGTCTGAGGATATTAAAATTGATCTCATCCTCAGATCACTCATCAGAAGGAGTCTCATTATGATCCACTTCGTTGAGGTTTTGATACTTGTAATACCAAGCACATGTTACATAGTAACCAAAGTTCACTACTCCCCCTATAACCAATATCCAGTATACATTGTCCAGCCTTCCATTATTTATGTTACCTGGTAACCATGTACTTGTCTTTCTAACAACATCAATTAAAGCAGTGGTCAAGTAAAATGATATACCAACAAGCACAGAAATCATCGCGGTCGCCATGTTCTTTAAGGTTATTGGGAACTCTTGGTAGTATAATGATACTTGTCCAGGATAATGAAATGCCTCCGCGATACCATTAAGTGCTAATTGTGGCACAAGCCATAAAACTGACATTAGCACAATATTGGAACCTTCATTTGATTTTGCTACATTTAGCCTCTTTGACTCGACTAAGGCTGAGACAACCATGCTCAAAAAATTGAGCACGTGTCCAATCCCAATTCTCTGGAGAGGCGTAAGTGATTTGCCTGTCAAATTCTTCCACGTAGGTAAAGCAAATTTACCGAACAGGGCGAGGAATAGAGCAGTAGATATGAGGACAAAAACGAATACGGATCCAGCTGGGATTTGGAAATTGGGTCCTATGTGGCGGTCCATTGCTAAGGCTTGAAGGATTGACAAACTAAATAGCACGCCAACTGTTGTGCCAAGAAAAAAACTAGTTGACCAAAGTGGTAAGATTTTAATTAAGGCTTTGAAATCTTCTACTTCTTGTACTGAACAAAGTCTCCATCGATTAGTTGTTGAACCATCTGATTTTACGTCACCTTCACTTATAATAGCGGCATGGTTCAAACACCTGCATCATATATAAGCAACTTCGAAAGTTAATGATACACGCAAGCTGATCCCATAACATTGTTATCATGCAAAATATACTCTATGTAAAGCAAGTGCACATGTGCCCAACTTATCACTAAATATGGAACTTACTTGCTATTTATTTGTAAATCTTAATACACAAAAATGTCCGTTCCCTGATAATTTAAGCTTATTTAAAAAAAGACATACTCCAAAAGTCAATAGCTTAAATTTATAATAGAAAACCAAGCATACAAATCAATATGCTATCAAAGTAGGCAAAGTTCCAAATTTTTGTATCATGTGAGTATTATCAACAACAAAATATAGTGGTTTTATTGAAACAAACTTAAAATAACAGTACGTAAGACAAATAAATTGAAACGGAGGAAGCATGTGTTACCTGAAGGTCTTGGAAGGTACAACAGCTAATGCTTCTTTAGGTACTATATTACATCCCTGGAAGAAATCCTCAGCAGTCGATGGAAGTGCAACTTGTCTTTTCGTAATACTAGCAACAATAACACGAGCCAAACTGGTAAATGGACTCCCTTTTGGCTTAAACTTGGCGTAAAATCTGCTTCCCATTAGGAAAATGGCTGAACCAAGTACATTAGCTGCTACACAAATGAAAAATCCAGCTTTCCAACTCACGTTATCTTCAACATACACAATAGCTGTTGATGCTATAACAGAAGCAGAATACCAAAAGAAGAAGAACCAATTGAAGAAAATTCCTTGATCTTTTGGTTTATGAGCTAGTTGATCCGCTCCAATCGTCGAAAGGGTTGATCGGGTACCACCACTACCCAATGTTGCTAGAACAATGGCTGCATAGAGTACTACATATTGAACTTTTGGTTTAGGGGTACATGAGGTTGAACCAACTTCACAAGGTTTAGGCCTTAAAGAATCAACTGTAGCTGTTAGAGCTAAAAGGAATGTGCCCTACAAGTATATTGCAAAAAAAATGGTTCTATAAATATACAATTATGTCATACAATGATTGAAGAGAAGTGTTGAATATGAGGAGTAATAAGTAATTCATAAACACACAAAAAACAGTGGTAGTTACCAATAATGAGATGATGGATGAAATCCAAATGGTAGAGAAGCAACCAAGAAAAGAGTCGGCAATAATTGCAGCAACGACAGGAGTTAAGCTTCCAGCACCATTAACCAAATTTGCTATTTGAACAGCATCAATACTCTCCACATCAAACTCCTTAATCAGATACACAATAAGATTGCTTGTCCAACCCACAAATGCTAGGGTCAACCCTACTGAGCTCGCTGTTTTTTTTCAAAATTGAGTTACGGATTTAGCGTCAATATATATACGCAAGTTAAATTACTGTAACAAATATTTAGGCTATGTGCAACAAACAAGGTAACATGAATAGCATCATAGCACAAAGCTTTTGATTTTTTCACGTTGTTAATAATTTGAATTGCCTGATCAAATCGTGTAGGAACAAGGTTCAGGTCTATCGGAAGGGAGAGGAGAGGAGAGGAGAGACCTGTGATGAAGGGGAAGGTGATCCAGCCTCCGGTTTTTCTTGGTAATTGTGCCTCTGATGGAGCTTCCATGGTTCAAAAACACAAAGGATAAATAATAAGTTCCAAACTTTTGGGAGAGCACTTATATATATTATATCAGCTCAAAAAATATCTCAATATATTAGGATAAGGACAGCACATTCTCTTCACTCTTGTTCATGAGAATTTAATAAAATGGCTAGAAATTAGAAATTACAATATTGCATAAATCTTTTTAAGGGACCTCAACTTTATATTAAATTGTATATTTGACTAATGATTACTTTCCTTTTATTTGTCATGTTGCATTTTTTGAAAGTCAATTTGACTAATTTTCAAAGTTAAACTAGATTACATTAATTTGATATTTTTTTAAAAAAAAATAGATATCCAAAAACTATATAAAAAGTACTATAAATTGCATTTTTTTGCATATCAATTTGATAAAAAAATACAATCATAAAATGTTAATTAGTCAAAGTTTTTATAGTTTAACTCTAAAAAAGAAAATTATAACAATTAAAAGTGGACGGAGCTAGTACTCAATAATCATAATTAATTAGACTCTCACTTTCGAAATAGATATTATTCCAATATCACCTAGCATATCTTTTGCTGGAGTATTCCAAACTGTTGAACACACATACATTTCATTAATTAAAAAATTGGATAAACTACTTATACCTCACTATCATATATATTAATATTATCTCTATTTTCAAATAATTACATATATCATTTTAAATATTTTATACCATATATTATTGAAGATGATACCCACATTCCTTAAAATTAGAATTAATTAATTATCTTTACATTTAAACTCCACTATTAATATTTTAATAACAATCAAATATTTCTCTCTCTCATCATCTCCCCCAATCTCAAACCCTATCTCTCCCCCCACCCCCACCCCCCACTTATTGACAAGTAAACTTCCCCAAACATCAGAAGCAATGCAAATAATGTAATAGCTCTAGAAAATTATAGTTCGAATATTTTATTGCAAAGAGGATGCTACAATATAATGGCAATTGGTGTTACTTGCAAGTAGTTAGTTTGTGCTTTTTTTTTTTCTGCCAAATTATAGTCACGATTTTTTCCTAACAATCTCACTCTTCAGCCGACTTTTATTTCATCGCTGACGACTTGAGGACCTTATTTCTTAAAACTTTATTGGTCGGAGTAACGAAAAAGCAAATTTTTTAATGGCTCTGTTGGAGATCCGTCAGATCTAGGAGCAATATTAACAAATCAAAAGGTGAAGCAAACACAGCCGTGATGAGATGTCCAAACCAGCTATGAACGTGATTACACATTATTTTAATTAGCTGAGAATTACACAAGATTTGAACTATTATTGAGATACGATTTTATGTATGTGTTGACACCCAATTTTGACCCTCCCCAATAACGATTAATTTTCGAGCATCTTAGATTTCAAATGATTTAAAATAATTAGTTTTATATATAAAAAAAAAAATTAGTTTGCAAGTTGTCTTAAATAAGTTATGTCGCTTATTATGATTTTTAGACAACACTTATATTTTACATATTTTTTATATAATTAATACATTTTATAAATATTCGAAAATCATATCAAAAAGATTTTATTTCGCTTAAATATTTTACTAATTAGTTTAGTTATATAATAGTTTACACATTTGAATTAATTAGCTTATAATTGAGTCAATTATTTTATTTCGTTAAAATTAAGAAGCTCGTCAATTAATCTATATTAATTTACCTTATTTAATCACTAGCCGAATTAACTAAATCAATTTGGCTACATTCCTAAGTTATCGGCTAAATCCATAATGCAATTGACCACTCAATTCGGCTTAAAATTATAACTTACTAGCCCACCCTTAAACCAATTTGGGGCCTCTGCTTCAACACTTCAGCCCAAGCCTACTTCTTCCAACCAGCAACACCGAACACTAAAAGAAATTATTCCCAGTCCACCCATACGTGCCAATACAATAATACACCCCCAAACAACAATACAATAACCTCTTCCAGCGAACTCCCAGCCCAAAAACAACCCAACTCACTCTTAATTCTTCTAACCCATTCAACCGGCCCAATTCTATCCTAACCGACCCGGCCCATCTCCTTATTCCAAAAGAAACCCAGCAGTTCTCTTCTCCCCTTTGACATTGAACAGAGAACTTACCAAAATCAGCAGCGTCCTCACGCTTAACAGCATGCTCCCACAGCAGGACGCATGGAGGGGCTCCACGCCTCGTACTCGTACAACAGGAGACAGCAACTTCGCTGTCTTCTTCCTCTCACATCCCTTTCGATTTGTACAATCGAAGCAGAGGAGAGGACACGCATTTCCTCCCCTTTCCTCTTTCGAAATAGGTTGGAAATCCTCAAAAAAAGGTGTTTATCCCAAATGGTGAAAGGTTTTTTTGCATTTGAATTTCGAATGAGTCTGTAAATCCGAATTTGATCCCGTTTTCCCCCCCAAAAAATTCAAACCCGACTTCTCCCTTTAAAGGCTGCCCTCTCCCATTGTTAGGGGGGGGGGGGGGGGGATTTTGGAAACACAAAAAAAAATTAAGAGAAAAGTGAGAAA
>JAJOOR010023684.1:0-24285 GCA_036250505.1 Solanum acaule
TTTAGTTATTATTTGTATATCTGTTTCAGTCATTTATATAGTATTCATTATCTGATTCTGTTACTGAATTATTTTCTATTTCGTTTGTTTCGTTTTCTGATAATTCATATATACTATCATCTCTTTCTAATTCATAATCTATATACTCTATTGGTGTATATTTTTCGTTGTCTACTAGTATTTCTGATATTTGTTTTTTCTTTGGATTTTTAGGTAATTTGCAATCTTTAGTCATGTGTCCTAATTTTCCACAATTATAACAAGTACATTCTGTTAGTTTTCTCTTTGGTCTATATGGTCTTTTGGCTTTGTAGTTTTTTACGTAGTAGTTTCTCCTTGGTCTTTTATACTTGTATTTTGATATGTATTTTTTATAGTTTCTTTTTTTATTTTTATAATACCTATCCGTACAACCAAATTGGGGTGCTATTTTATTTTTGCAACATGCTAGGTTTTTTGCTAATATCTTTTCCATTTTTATTTCTTCTTTATGTTTTTCACATAGTTCTATAAACCATCGTTGTAAGAATTTCATTCTAGCTCCTAAAGTATCTGTTAGTCCTGCTTCATTCCAACTTTTTATTACTTTTGAATTAAAAGGTTCTGGTAATTTTGTAAATTATAAATTTCTTATTTCTTTACTTTCTTCTGTGCTATATGTTCCTTTATAATAGTATTCTCTAAATGCACATGTATATTCATGAATGCCTATGTTAGCTCATCCCACAAAGTAACAAAATTAGTTGGTAACTCTACCAACCACCTTGTAGCCTCTTCCGTTTTAGAGAACGGGTATATCTTAACCTTATGGATTCTTCGGAGATATTCTTGAACACAAAGGGTCCACACATTTACTTAAACTTCCTAAGGTTCTCATGAGGATCCTAATGAGATAGGCCCCTAAAAATACCTTTCATCTGGAGCAATTGGATCATAGTGTCAGTGATGTGAAACACCATCCTCCCGGCTGTAGGAGGTATTCAGATTGCTCTTGTGCTTTGACTGATATTAATGTGCATGTCATTTAGGTCACCAATATTATCATTTTAACCATAGTGACTATCATTGTCACTCCTATGGTCACTCATCTTGTCAACCTACAAATCGGCTGACAAGAACAGAAAACAACAACTCTACTACAAATAAACCAAATTAAAATCTAATTTCTCAAATAGAATTTTCAAATACCGATCCCCGGCAGCGGTGCCATTTTTGATAACGCTCAAATCACCCTTCAAAATCAATTAAAAAGTTGAACGATCGTAGTCAATAAAAACCAAATGAAGAGTTGGGGTCGAATCCCACAAGGAGCGGTGTATCATGAGGGATTTTTTATCGAGAGATTAGGATTTAAAATTAGCTTATTTGGAGTAGTAAGAACAATTGGGTGGATGGTACCACCAACTTAATGTAAAGCTTTGTTGTCAATTATCGCAATCAAACTAAAATTCGAACGAAATCAAGGGTTAACAAGCAATCTAGGGGTGCGGAGATTGGAAATAAATGTCTTACAAAAATAATGTGTTGCTCTATCGTTATGTGCATACAAAAATAGGCTAATTCATCTTAACCGATGCTAATCATCTTTCGATCTCAAAGCATCTATGTTTAGAATCTCCTTTTACTCTTATCAAACGTCAATCCTTAACAACCCAATACCTTACTCTATTCCCTCTTTCAAGAATAAGGAAAATAGATCTGACACATAACCTCTCTTTCGAGCAAGTCAAGGACATCAAACCTAAATTGCTATTATTGAACTAATTACCCACTCCATTTAATCTCTTTCGAGCACTAACCAGAGATCGAAAGTAGGAATTAAGTTTGCAACCTTAACCCTTAAGTTAACCCCATGATAATTAGACTAAATTCATGCATGAACAACAACAAAACAGAGTATAGCACAATACCCACAACATTAAATTGACACCCAACCCTATTAGAGCACCCCTAGATATTGGGGTTTTTGCCACCCATTATAAAAAGTAAAGAGAGTATACCTTTCATGAAAACAACAATGGGTAACTTGAAATCAAACAATTAAGAGTAAACCTACCTTGGATTTCACTTCAATTTATCAAATTCAAGATTCAAATTGCAAAACCCCAAGAAATCTAGAAAAAGTGTTCTTTCTTGAAACTTTCTTCTCAATTCTGTTGTTCAACTCTCTAATCAAACTCTTCTAAAAACTCTTATCATTTGGTCTATTTAAATCTTCCCAAAATTTGGCCTAAAAATCCACTTCATAATCAATCGGCGACATTATTCGGGATCGCCTAATTCACTTGGCGAATCACCCTTCGTTCCCTAGCTCACCTTTGTGATGCTCTAGGTTGTAGGTGTTTGAACCTCAATTGGCAAACTTGATTGAGTCAGCCTTTCAAGTTCGGTGCATCGCCAAATACCACCTTAGTTTGCCATTTGAGCATTAAATTTTTTCCATGCACAATGTCAATTTAGGCGATGTGCTTCAGATCCGCCTTTCTCATTCGGCGTATTACCTTTTCTACTGGAGTTCGTTGACTTTCTTTGGTAAATGAAAGTGATATGCGTTGTCAGATTGGGCGAAGTCTAGCTCAGTCGGTGAATCACTCTTCATGCTAGGCGATCAATAATGTTCATTTTGCACTTCTTTTGCCTTTTTGGCCATTCTTTCAAGCTTTAGTCCATGCATTGTCTGATTGCTTTCATAGCTGCAAATCATCAACATTTGTTTAGAAAAGGAAAAAGTTAGGCATTCAGGACACCAATTATTGAGCTAAATAGACCTTAAATGAGTGTATATACCACTCATCAACAGAATGGGTTGTCAAAATTTCCACAACCCGTAGAAGCAAGTCGTAGGAATTGCCTTTAGAAAACTCTGATGTGATAGTTTCTCGTAAAATGGCCATAACGTTTTACTCCAAACTTGAAATGAGTTAGACTTTGTGGCATTGGAAAGAGAACTGATAGACCTTAAATTTGATAGTTGTGCTGAGAGATATGATCATTTGAAATTGATCGGTAAGGACGTTTTCAACTCAAATTTGTGCTAGGGGGTTGTAGTGATCTTAATTAATTTCTAAATTCATTCCCACACTAAAGAATCGACCTTAACATTAATGAAAAATTTGAGAATCATTTGGTACAACCTTATACGCAAATGAAGAATGGTTCGGGTCTTAGCTTAGAATATCTTTTGGGGTGTTACAACTTAGCAATATGTAACTATACCAATTTAGCACAAAAATTGTAACCATGGAAATCTTGTAACCATAAGTTGAGACAAAATACGACAGAATGTACAAAATTATAAATATATATATAAAAAGTAGTCCAAAAAGATACTTAAACTCAATAATGAAACTTATACTAGGAAAATACAGAGCAATATACTCTATAACATGTAAGAAACTGCAATACAAAGGGAAATATGCAATATTTTTGTACAACCCAAAAATTTCCAAGTTGAATCCTGAATTACTTTTTTATATTTGTGTAGGCCCGTACAAGATGATTTCTAATAGTGAACAGGTGATAAGGTCAATTCCTAAGTGTGGAAAGTGTTTAGGATATGCATTAGGGTCATAAGAAACCTCTAGCACTAAGTAGGTTCAAAGATTTCCTACCGATCAAGTTTTTGCATGAGATCATCCAAGCCTCAATTTCAAATGAGCATATCTCTTTATGAAGCTTTATGTGCCCCATTACTTATCAAATTAAAGTTCTTTGAGCTTTCTTTCAAACTCAACCGACCATTTATAAATTTTAGTCTAGAGTAAAAAGTTATGATTGTTTTACAAGAGAGGCTTCAATTTGAAATTTTATGTACAAGAGATACGAGTCAAAGTAAAACTAGTGTTATCATAAATACGATCCATACAGAGACCCGTGGAAACTTTACAAAGTCCTAAAATCGACCCAGGTAACCACAAGTTAGACTATGACTCGTGGTATCAATTTACGATCCATATATTATTGTATACCACCCATATATCACTATATATCACATGTATATCAGTTTTTTCAAATTTTATAAACTCTATTTTGAGTTTCTTTTCTCACTTTTCACTCCTTATCGACCTCAACAGCCCCACAAGCTCTCTTCTACCCTAATAAGATATGTAAATATTCTCCATGATCTTACAACATAAATCCTACAATTTTTACTTGATCTCAACACCAAATCATTCTTATATCTAGTGGAATGAAGAAATCATTTTCAAGGGTTCAAGACATGATTTTTGAGAAAGACCCACCTATATCAAAGAGATTATACTTCATGTAACACCTCGGAAATAAGAAAATTACATTAAAAGGGAAAAGACTAGTTTTTACACTAAAGCAGTGAACTACGAGTCCAATCTAAAGAACATAGGAAGTTCTACGAGCCGTTAAAAGGAAGTCGTCGGATCATGGTTGAGTTTTAGAATTTTAAAGTCCAACTAAATTGACCTACGAGTGAATAGGACGGGTCTTCGTTTGGACTACGGGTCATAGATGGGTTCCGTAGGCGTGTTCCAGACTTAGTGAAATTTTGGGCTTGAACTTTGGTTCTATGAGTTGTATCTACGAGCCGTAGAAATTTTGACGGGCCGTAAGAAGGTCTCATGGAAGATGATTGAATTTTTAGTCCCAAGTAAGTGATTCTAGGATTGACCAGTATGAGTTGAAGAAAGTTTTACGGACCGTAGGTTCAACCCGTTGGTCACTCCGACAATTATTTCTTAAGGGTATTTAGGTTTTTTCCTATGTATTTAATACCTATACTATGTTGTTTTGACCCTATTTCTATGTCCTATAACTACTTTTCAACTCCTAAAACCTACCCAAACCCTCTCATTCTCTCAAATCCCCAATTCTCATCCAAGTTTATCCTCACAATTTTTTTCTCAAGCTCAAACTCAAGGAAGAAAGCTAGGATTTCAATCTTCAAGTCTCCTCTTCTCTCTTGATTTGCTAGTTTTTTTATTATCAAGGTATTTGAGAATTCACCAATAGATACCATTCATCCATTGAGTCCCCAAAAGAATCTCAATTCACTAATTCAATGTTACCAAATTTGATTAGGGTTTCATGCATTCTCTATTGGTCTTATTTGTTTTTGATTCAATTTTTCAATTTCAATATTAATATGCATGTTTTGATTAAACCACATGATTTCCAATTGATTTCATATAGACCCATGCTGTTTACTTGATTATAATGATGAATTTATAAAGTAAGCTTATGAATTGATGAAGTAGGATTTATAAAAGCTATGCATATTTTATGAGAATGATGCTTATGAATTAAGGATACTTATAAGATGGGTATCAATGAATTGTGAAAGGTTTTCTCACTTATTATTAACTAGTGGTTGTGAAAGGTTTTCTCAAACATATATGAATCATTATTTTTAGAAGCTACTCTATCATGACTAATGATTAAATTGGTAGTTTGATTATGCCTTTCCAAGTATGATAATATGAATATTGTTATGCCGTAATTTTACCATCTTTAGAAAAACCACTTTTGAAATGTTCTAAGTATAAAAACAATTTGAGAAAAATACTTAGAAAAGAGTCGGCACTTAATTTTTTAAAGAAATTAAGAAAACTTAATTTAAAAAGATTTTAACAGATTAAATCTTTATAAATTTAGAGAAAATGGGTAAGAGGTTCTTATTTACGCTTCAAGAAGGTTTTTAAGGCATTTGAAGCGCCTGCTAACATGTGGTTATCCTACGACTTCGATTAAATATTTGACTATTTTTTGGAAAAATGATTTAACATAGAAAATAATAATTTACAATATTTGATTAACTTTGAGAAAATAATTAAATAAATGACACATTTTATTTTATGTTATTTTTTTTTAGAGAAAGGGACCTAAAATGAAACATTTCAATTAAAATGCAAGTGATTAAGATTTTAACAAAATCAGATTTATTAGAATTTATTTGAATCCCTTTTTAAAGATAATAACTTAAACTAATTGAATTAATTAAAGAGAGTATCTTTTAAATTAAATAAAGACATGTGAAAGTTTTGACTAAATTTTTTGACTAAAATATTTAAGTGTGTGCAAAAAATACAAGAGTTGATAAAATGAAATTTGTTAAAGCAAAACAACACAAAGAAATAGTTCATCTTTTGGGGAATTCGATTAAGTTAATTAACAATTCTAAAATTAGAGTTAATAAACAACAAAACAATAAGTAATCACAATTAAATAATTTGAGAGTAAAGGAGAAATTGGGCCTTTTGGGCCTACTGCTGCCCAGAAACATAGGCCTAACAACTGCTGTTTTTTTGGGCTTTGGCCCAATTTTGCCCTTGAAATCCTGTGTATACAGCAAGTGTATACTGCTGTATACGGGTCGCATCTTAGTCCATTTTTCTATATATCGAGTCGTATACCAAATGTTTATAGTCCATTTCGACCCCTGAAATTTGTATTTCCATTTTTGGACCTGTATTATCAGTCGTGTACCGCTGTATATAACACGCATACAACTCATTTTTGAATTTTTGGAACTTGTAATTCCGCTTCTATTCCCTATATATCTGCTTCCCTTGCGTAAATATCAGCATCCCTTTCATCAAATAAGGTTAATGCTGACTCGATAAAGGAGAACGCAAGTTGGATTTCATCCCCACTCAAAATGTCAATGATAGAAAGAGTCCATGTGAACTCATTTGCAGGTGCCACAAACAAAGAAAAATAAAATCACATTAGCAAACGATAAGACTATTCTAACACACATTTTTGTTCTAAAAATGAACAATATTAAGATGGTAATTGAAAAAAAAAACATTCATGCTACCTTTTGAAACTTAAACATTTTAACAAATATATCATGTAGGGCTTAGGAAAAGAACACTACATATAGAGATGATTCTTATAAACCATATGACAGCAAAAATGAATAGCTATGACTCAAAACTAAATCAATAATAATATCATTTGAACACCAACATTATTTAAATAATTTTCACCTTTATCAATTTTGAGTTCTAAAAAATAAACCAATCATGACACATACCTTTAAAATGATATGAATAGTAGGAGTTCATCCATGAATACTTCAAACAACATAAGGGAGAACAAAATTGGAGATAAAGAGGCTCCGCAAAACTGGGTTCATCACATAATATTTAAATACTTAACAAATGCGAAAGATGGGAGAGATATTACCTTTCTCAGAGCAACGAGACTGAGAGGATGAGAGGACGAGCTTGACCACGAAGAACTCCCACCACCCTAACCGATTCGAATGAACTCCGATGAGAAAAATATCTCCGAATTAGAGGAAAAGAAACTGAAAATTCCTCTACTTTAGAAGATGAATCCGTGAGAATTTTTTGTATGCCTTTGGGGGGTTAAAATCTCAATTCTCAGAACCTCTTTTTGATCGAGAATTCCACCTAAAACCCCTCTCTAAGACAAACTCTCTGTCTCCCTTTTATCACTTGAGCATGGAGAACTATTTATAGGGAAAAATTGGGCCATTTAAGGGGGAAATCCGTTGACAAAAATTCAAAATATTTTGAATTTCTTCCCTCTTTTCAAAGACAAACGGTGGAAGAGATTTGGAAATCCCTGAAAAGGGGGAAAAAGGGACGTGAGGTGATTGTTGGCGTGATTTTCTCGCTGGATTTGCAAGGAAGAAGAAGAAAACGCAGGGGGTGGGGTCGGTTTTGGTATTGGAATGTTGATTGTATAATGCATTGTTGTGAATTGGGAGTGGGTTGGGAATAGAGGAAAAATTGGGCTGGTGGGTTTGTCTTGTGGGAAATAGGCCCAAAATTTGTTTGGGCTGCTGGAAAAGGTAAAAGGGGGTCCCAAAACTTAGTCTTCAAATGAGTTAAAGGTGGGGGGTAGAAATGGGCTAGAATTATAAAAGGAAAATGACCATTTGAATTTCAATTATAGCCAATTGAGATTAAGAAATATAGCAAATTTGAATTTAAGTAACAAAATTGGCTAAAACTTAAATAAAATGAATTAATATAATCAACTAATGAGCTTCTTAATCTTAACAAAATAAAATAAATAATTCAATTATAAACTAATAACTCAAAATTATAACTATAACTTAAAGTAAATTAATAAAATATTTAACTAAATGTAAAATCTTTTCTGATGATTTTCAAATATTTATAAAATAACGTGATTGTAAAAATACACATATTTATTATTTAAAATGACAAAATTACTAAAAAAATAACTTGAAAGTATTTTGAATTTCCTAAAACTCATTAATTCAAATTATATCACTAATAAAATATTTTTTAGATGATTTTTGAATATTCATGAAATACATTAATTATATATATAATTATATAAAACATATATATTGTTTAAAAATTATAAAAAAGGGACGAAACTATTTAAGATAACTTGCAAACTATATTTATTTTATTTTCTTGAAATTTTTATAAAACTAATAATTTTAAATCATTTGAAAATTCGAGAAGCTCGATGATTAATTTATATTGTGGAGGGTCAAAATTGGGTGTCAACAACTGTCCCTCGTTTGACTTGGATTGATGAAAGCAATTCGAGCCAAATGAAATTGACGAATCCAATTTTGACTGACAACATCTTCATCTTTTAGGAAAGGAATTTTTGATACGGACTTTAGGAATTATGACTGAACCCTGGTATCGGGTTTCCTACATATCTCAGGCTATATGAGAATTCAGGACACTTATAGTTTGATACACTTGATTTGACACACGATTATGAAAGAATTTGAAAGCTATCACGGTATCGAATTATGAAGAGACCGGAATGCTCGAGAATAATATTTGAGAGAGGATGTTGAAATATAGCCGAGTTTTCAACATTGAGCCCGCCTACATATCCTTAGACCTTAGGAATTAGGCCATTTGTAGTTCGACTCAATCGGTTGAAAAGGAAATCTATTATGCAAGACAACCTTTGGTTCTGGAAGAGTGACAGATGAGTCGAGTAAGAGAAAGAGGCTTCCAACCTCTTAGCCATGAATGTGGAGCTCTTCACATCCATAAGTAAGAACTTACATGGACATAATTTCCAAAGCTCTTGGTGCATTGTCACTCGGATTGGAAAGTTGCTCCCGGTGAAAAATTAAAATTTTCCGGATGCGAAACCAAAATTGATAAACCTAAAGAAAAACCCACATGCCTTCCGATAGGGGTGTGGTTTGATTTTTGTGGAAGTCTCTCCTCTGCTCATGTTCTAAGAGTTTGATACTCCTCTTCAGATTATGTCCCAGTTCGTTGCTAAGAAAAAGTTCCACGTTATGCTGCATCCTTTTTGATGTCGTCCGCACCTGTGGTTTGTTTTGAGAATTCATCCTTTCGGATGCTCTTGACAAAGAATGAGATAAAACTCATTAGCATAAACATGTAATTCAAATAGGATATAGTGTCTTTTATCGTGTTTTCACTAATTGCTCTCCTTGGATAATTGACATCAGCTTCCTCCAGTTTGACATAAAGAAAATAAAACTCATATTTCATATTTGTAATATAATCTTCCATGTACTCTTCTTTTGATGTCGAAGTAATAAAATAGGCTGATGTAATATGTTGATAGTTCTCTTGATATCGTTGTTAATGATTCTCTTGATGTTGTTCTTGCAATGAAAATGATGCAGCCGATGTTGATTTTCTTACGATGCATGAAGATAATTCTCCCTTGAAAAATACAGATGATGTTTTCTTGAAAACCGTATGCGCATTACAACTCATGATTTGTTAAGGATTTGGAGATGTCATTGCTTGCTTTGTACATGGCAAACTTCGATGATCTCTGCAACGAGCCATATGGCTTGATAATGATACAAATGTAACGAGGTGGATGACTCGATAATAATCCAACTGTAACGAGGTGGATGACTCGATAATATTTCAATTGTAACGAGGTGGATGCTCAATAATATTCCAACTGTAACGAGGTGTAGGCTCGATAATATTCCAATTGTAATGAGGTGGATGCTTGATAATATTCCAACTGTAATGAGGTGGATGACTCGATAATATTTCAACTGTAACGAGGTGGATGCGATAATATTCCACATGTAATGAGGTGGAGGCTCGATAATATTCTAATTGTAACGAGGTGGATACTTTACAATTTTCCAACCGTAACGAGGTGAATGGATCGATAATATTCCAACTGTAACGAGGTGGATGACTCGATAATATTCGAACATAGTTCAAAATAGGAACCTGAAATGGATAAACAAATATACGAACCACGTATGGGGTGGATGGCAATAATATTCCAACTATAACGAGGTGGATGGCTCGATAATATTCCAACTGTAATGAGGTGGATGGTTCGATAATATTCCAACTGTAACGAGGTGGATGACTCAATAATATTCCAACTGTAATGAGGTGGATGCTCGAGAATATTCCAACTGTAACGAGGTGGAGGCTCGATAATATTCCAACTGTAACGATGTGGATACTCGATAATATTCCAACTGTAATGAGGTGGATGGCTCGATAATATTCCAACTATAATGAGGTGGATGACTCGATAATATTCGAACATAGTTCAAAATAGGAACCTGAAATGGATAAACAAATATACGAACCACGTATAGGGTGGATGGCTCGATAATATTCCAACTGTAACGAGGTGGATGGCTCGATAATATTTCAACTGTAACGAGGTAGATGACTCGATAATATTCAAACATAGTTCAAAAATAGGAACTTAAAATGGATAAACAAATATACGAACCACGTATGGGGTGGATCGCCCAACAAAACTATATACTAAAATCTTTGATCAGCCAATCAAAATACATAATCCACTTATGGGGTGGATACCCAACAAATTTTGAAATCTCAACTCTAACATTTTCAAGAAACACGTATGCCAAAATTGCTACGCAACAAATCATATTAAGAAACTATATCGACGTATATGCACGTCGCGACTACGATTCTCTCTTTAAAAGACAAAATTATCGAGGTGAATTACTTAATTTTTCACACGAAGATTAAAGTCAATCCCGTCTTCCTTGACAAACTCAACAAAATTTGAGTTTGTTGCTGACATCTTCAATCATTATCGAAAACTTGTAACGATTTGATAGCTTCGACTGTCATGAGGATATTACGATCTCCAACATCTTTCCTAATGTGATGGACTTGGTGATTTTCCCTTGCAACACTTCTAAGATAGTATCGTTTTTGATCATCTTCATATTTGATGTCAATTTCACAGATGATTCTGACTTTACCAATACTATCACCTGCAAAGCTGGACACGGAACATTAGTATCGACGATGAAGTAAAGAATAAAATTAAAGATAAAGCGCTAGATTAAGTCATTCGGTTTATCAAGATCAGACCGTGGTGAGCCTAATTGTGACTTTGATCGTGACTTGTCACTAGCGATCCTCCAACACGTTGTTTCTTAAAACTTTGAAAGAATCTATTAGCGTTTGTCTTCAATATTTCTGCAAAATAAAAACAAACTGTTTATAAATCAGTTGAGGCAACATAATGAAATGAAGATAAAATGAGATGGAAAGTTTTCTAAGTTATGTTGATGAGGCCACGATGGGTGTAAATGACGTCTTTTGTCACACTTGACAGCTTGACATTGCCATTTCTGTGACTTCGATGTTCGTGTATCCAAAGAAAAATTCTTAGTTTGAAATACTGATTTGTGTTGGTATTGTCTCCATGCTTCTTCATGCAGTTGACTTGCACACCTCGTCTGCTCTCTGAAATGTAATCTTGATGGAATTTTTGATGACCTTCCTCAAAAATTCTGTCCCAGTCTAAAATATGGAAAAACTCTTGTAATTTGCTTTGTTAATTTTGAGGTTGTTCATTCTGGAATTTTGAGGTCCCTCCTCAAAATTATGTCCTAGTTTGCCTCAATAATAATAAGTCTTTTAACAAATGACATTTTGTGGAATTTTTAAGGTGATCTCAAAAATTCTGTCCCAATTGCACATTTCAACATGATTTCCAACTTGATTCTCTAGAAAATGTCATCTTGTGGAATTTTGAGATCCACTCAAACAACCTACCAGTTGCATTTTGATCTTCAATCTTGACTTGTTGAAGAAGTCCATCTTCAAATGAATTTTTGAGATCCTCTCAAAAATTTTGTCCCCGTTTCCATTATAAAGAGAAATGTAGATCTTACAAAAAATATGACCGAGACGTTGTGGCGCTTACGTATCCCGTTGAGGCAGGAATCAGGTCAAACGTAGTTCCCCATCTCAGGGAATAACAAAGTAGGAAATTTTGGTAAGGAAACGACCGAGGTCGACATAGGCCACCTACGTATCTCATTCTTGAGAATTCAGGTCGAACGTAGTTCAAATACAAGGAAATGATACGATACAATGTGCATTTACAAAAGAAAGAAACAATAACTTCATATGCATAATTCTGGTCGACGTTGAGCATACTTATTTTCAACCTTTGATGATGAATATCTTCAAATGTCTTTGTTTAGAAATGTCTTGTACTTACTCTTTAACGTCCAATAAGTTATCATTTGGGGAGGCTTAATCGATATTGATTAAATTGTTGTTGATCATGTTTTGAATTTAGTGCTTGAGGGTTGAACAATTCTCAATGTCGTGTCCAACAACTCTTGAATGATAAGCACATCTTTGATCGGCCCTGTAAAATTTTCCCAAAGGATTGGCTGGTCTTCCTTCTATGGGATGGATCATACCCAATGCTTTCAACCTTTCATAGAATTGAGTTTGAGACTCCCTTAATGGTGTAAACACTTTAGGAGCCTTCCTAAAATTTGGGCGAGGAAATATTTTCCAATTGACATTGTGGTGTCGATATTTCCTTTGTGGATCCGACTGCATATGGGTAACCGTCACCACAGATACCTCTTCTACTTTTCCCTTTGACATAGCTATATCACTAATCTTGATAGATTTTCCATTAGCTCGCAATGCAATAAGATATGTGATCTTTCCCGTCTTGAAACCATCTTCCAAAGCTTCTCCGACCTTGACGATCTTAACAAATTTTTGTCCCATCATGCATAACATTCTTTCATAGTACTCAGGCTTTTGAGTTCGAATAAACAATTCAGTAATTTCACGTTCAGACATAGGAGGTTGAACTCTTACCGCCTCTTTTCTCCAACGAAGAGCGTACTCTCGATAGTTTTCTGTAGACTTCTGTTTGATCTTATCCAAATAGTAGCGATCAGGGGCATCTTCTACATTATGTCCAAATCTTTCATTGAAATACTTTGCAAGTGCATTCCAACTCGTCCACTATTTTCTTGCGATGTAAACCACTCTAGAGCTTCTCCATTTAGACTTCGATTGAAAAGGCGCATCAACAATGCTTTATTTCTACCAACTCCCACGAGTTTATCACAATAAGCTTTAAGATATGCTAGAGGATTTCCAGTTCCATTAAAAGTGATGAATTTTGGCACTTTGAACCTTTCTGGAAGGTCCAAATCTGGATGAATGCGTAAATTTTCATTGTTGAGCCCCACAACTTCTGAAGAGTAATCAAGTTCTTTTTTCACTTTCTCAATCTCCTCCTTCATAATCTGCTTAGTTTTTTCCTCTTTGGCCCTCCACTCCTTCTCCTTCTCTTCATAGTGGTCAAGTTCGAAATAGGCAGTATAGTGAAGGTGTGGTTTAGTTTGGACTGAAATATCAAAAGTGACTTTTGGAGGTAAGAGTTGAACGTTTGGTGGATTTTGAGTGCCTTTTGCAGGGTCTGGTACATGAAAGTGGATGTTTGAGGATTGTTGACATTAAAACTTTGAAATGGAGGGAAAATTTGAGAGTTATTTGCATTTTGGTTTTGAAGGGGAGGGAAAACTTGAGGGTCAGGATTCAGGCTTTGAAGAAGAGGTGGTGCTTGGTATGAAGTGTTGGTCTGATGAAGATTTGGGGTAGTTAAGTTGCTAGTTGAGGGATTTTGAGCAGGGTTGGAGGATGGGTTATTCTAGACATGTTCCGAGTTTGAATTCAGAAGAGGAAAATGGAGTGGAAGCTTTCCATCACCTAGAGTGCTGACATCGATAATTCAAATTGACAAATCTTGTTTTTTCTGGAGCTCAACCCTCAATTCAGCAATCTGTTGCATCAGTTGTGCAATTAACTCATTTTGTTCAACGGCAGGGGGCTGAACTATAGCAACTTTAGTCAAGCCAGTATTCTCACTATTCTGGGTCATTTTCTTTTTCGCTTCAACAAATTTCAATTGGGGAAGGAATCTTTGAGAACTTTGAATGTTCAACCAATTTCTCAACACAAATCAGTTTGAATACCTTAAAAAGAAAAATAACTCAAAAGGCAAATGTGTTAGTTTGTGTAGGTAATAAGTAATACAAAATATCACACATGATCACAAACACATAAGAGTTGCTCCACTTGAAGATACATGACCCCACAGTTATAGCAAAGTGACTAAATAGACAGGAATTTGTCTATTTTATTTTGGGATTAGTGAATCAAAAAGTCGATTCGAGTCGAGACAAAGTTGGTTGCATCTTTCATTGACATACTTCTAATTTTCGATTGAGATGAAATTCCAATATCATTGCAAGAGTTGGACAAGATAGGATTTCTCAAAAATGGGGACCGAACCTTGAAAGGTTGCCTACGTATTTCACGAGGAGAATTCAGGTCTTATGTAGTTCGACTAGCTTGAATCTCTTTTTGATTTAAGATAGAAAACTCACCCTTTTTTAAGATGAGAGAGTAAGATTTAGGATTTGTGGTATATTATGATGCTTCACAAATTGATCTTGGTTATGTTTTGAAGCAACAAGAAAAGTCATCGCTTATGCTTGACGGCAACTGAAGGTGCACAAAAAGTATTATCTGACTCATAATTTGGAGTTAGCAGTGGTAGTGTTTGCTTTGATGATTTTGAGGCATTACCTATATGGTGTTCATGTAGATGTGTTTACCAACCACAAGAGTTTGAAACATGTGTTCACTCAAAAGGATTTGAATCTTTGTCAAAAGAGATAGCTTGAGTTATTGAAAGATTACAACATTAATGTCATGTATCATCCGAGTAAAGTGAATATGGTGGCAGATTCTCTTAGTCGACTATCGATGGGTAGTGTTTCTCATGTTGAGGATGGTAAGAAAGAGTGAGTTTGAGATGTTCATAGGTTAGCCCGATTGGATGTTTGTTTGGATGATCCCAGTGAAGGGGGAGTGATTGTTCAAAATGGTTCAAAATCATCTTTTTTTTATCAAATCTGAAAGCTAAGCAAGATCTTGATCTAGTATTATTTGATTTAAGAAGATGGTTTCTGAGAAAGTCATTTAGGCTTTTTCCCGGGGAGAGATGGTATCCTTTGATACCAATATTGTCGGTTATGTATTCCAGTTGTTGATGAGTTGAGGAATCAGATAATAACAGAAGCTCACAGTTCTCAATATTCTATTCACCCAGGAGCCATCAAGATGTACCGCGACTTGCGGGAAGTCTATTGGTGAAATGAGATGAAGAAGGATATTATGGAATTTGTGGCTAAATATTTGAATTGTCAACAACTAAAAGTTGAGCATAAAAAGCCTAGTGGTTTGAATCAAGATATTAGTATTCTTGTATGAAATGGGAATTTTTGAAGACGGACTTCATTACGGGTTCACCTCGTACTCATCATCAGTTTGACTCGATTTGGGTTATTGTGGACCAAATGACGAAATCAACTATTTTTTTTCTCGTAAAGATTTCATTTTCAGCTAAATAGTATGCCAAGATTTACATTTGAGAAATGGTAAGGTTGGATGGAGTGCCCTTGTCCATTATCTCCAATCGTGGTACTTAGTTTACATCTCAGTTTTGGAAGTCGTTTTAGAAGGGTCTTAGTATTCAAGTGAAGTTTAGAACCACTTTCTACCTTTAGACAGATGGAAAAAAAGAGCATACTATCTAGACCATAGAGGATATGTTGTGATCTTGTGTGATTCATTGCAAGGGTAGTTGGGATTATCATTTGCCTTTGATTGACTTTGCTTATAATAATAGTTATCACTCAAGAATCCGAATGGCTCCATTTGAGGCTCTCTACTGTAGGAGGTGTAGGTCTCATATTGGTTGGTTTGAATTTGGTAAGGTTGCTTTAATAGAGCCTGACTTGGTATAAGAGGCTATAGAAAAGGTTTGACTTATTTGTGAAAGGTTGAAAACAACTCAAAGTCGACAAAAGTCTTCTGCTGATGTTAGAAGAAGAGAGCTTGAATTTTGATGTTAGTGATTGGGTTTATTTTAAAATCTCACCTATGAAGGGTGTGATGAGGTTTAGAAAAGAATGGAAGCTTAGTCCCCTTTATGTGGGCCCATATTGGATTTTTAGGAGTATTAGCAAGGTTTCTGATAAATTGGAGTTACCTAATGATTTAGCATCGGTACATCCAGTATTCCATGTCTCTTTGTTGAAAAAGTGTGTTGGAGATCCGATATACATTGCGCCTTTAGAAAGTTTGGGAGTTAAAGAATGTCTTTCGTATGAAGAGGTTTTGGTTGAGATTTTATACCGTCAAATTTGGAAATTGAGGAATAAATAAGTTGCTTTCGTGAAAGTCCTTTGAAGGAATCAATTAGTTGAGGGTGCTACTTGGAAGGCCGAAACTGATATGATGTACAACTATCCTCATCTCTTTCCTTCCGCTCCTATTCTAACTTGAGGTATTAGTTCCTCATGGTTCATTCTTTCAGATCTATGCGTCTTATTCATTCTCATGTTTCCATATGCATGTATGTTCATGGAAAACTTGATTTTTATGTTATGATTTAGCTTGAAGCGATTTCTTCTTTATGTGCATTATGATGAGATTTTCATTCATGTTGGGTTGTTAGTTTATTACCTAATCTATTCATGCTAGCTTGAGTCCTATTCGAGGACAAATGTTCCCAAGGGAGAGATATTGTAACACCTCAGAAATTGGATAGTTTGATTAAAATGGAAAACCTCAGTTTTTACACTGAAGCAATGAACTAAGAGTCTAATCTACGGATCATAGGAAGTTCTATGAGCCGTAGAAAGAAATTCATAGGATCATGGTTGAGTTTTGGAATTTTCAAGTCCTGGTAAATGGACCTACGAGTGAACAAGATGGGTTGACATTTGGACTATTGGTCATAGATGGACTCTGTAGGAGTGTTCTAGACTTAGTGAAATTTTGGGCTTGAACTTAGGTTCTACGAGCCATAAAAATGTTGATGGGCGCCATAGGAAGGTCTCGTGGAAGTGATTGAATCTTAGGCCCCAGTATGTCATTCTACGGTTGACTAGTATGGGCCATAGGTCTAATCCGTAGGTAACTATGGCAGTTATTTTTTAGGGTATTTGGGTCTTTTCCTATGCATTTAAAACCTATACTATATCATTTTGACCCTATTTCGATGTCTTGTAACTACCTTTCAACTCCTAAAACTAACCAAACCCTCTCATTCTCTGAAATCTCCAATTCCTATCTAAGTTCATCCTCTCAAATTTTCTCTAAAGCTCAAGGAAGAAAGCTAGGGTTCCAAGCTTCAACTCTTCACTTCTCTCTTGCTTTGCTAGGCTTAGATTATCAAGGTATGTGGCAATTCACCAATAGATTCCATTCATCCATTGGGTTCCCAAAGGAATCCAATTCAATTTCACCTAATTTGATTAGGGTTTCATACAATATCCATGGTCTTATTTGTTTTTATTGAATTTTTCAGTTTCAATCTTCTTATGAATGTTTTGATTAAACCACATGATTTCCAATTGATTTCATATCTACCAATGTTTTTTACTTGATTATGATGACGAATTTATGAAGAGATCTTATGAATTGATGAAACATAATTTACGAAAGCTATGTATAGTTAATGAGAATGATGTTTATGATTTAAGGATACTTATGAGTGAGTCAATGAATTGTGAAAGGTTTTCTCACATATTATGAAATCATGGATGTGAAAGGCTTTTTCACACATGTATGAACCATTATTTTGAGGAGCCACCTAACGATAATTAATGATTGAATTGGTAGTTTAATTGTGTCTTTCCAAGTATGATAATATGAATATGATTATGATTAATTCCATTAAGAGTTTACTTAGCACCGAGAGGACTTTGAGATGGAGGTTCTCACGATAGTAGAGGTTGGGTCTCTAGAAACAATCTCATTGTCTCAAACTATGTGCACCCGTAGCATTGTCTTAAATAACCTAGCCAGTCGATAAAATAGCATATGAATGAATGTTACAAAGACTACCTTGGCAAGTAGAATATCTTTCTCGATGTGAGGGTTACATCGGATTCCATATTATAGCTCACATGGTCTTAGTGTCGGTTAATGGTAAATATCCTACAAAATGAACTATGTTACTTTCAAAGGTTTTATGAAAGCTTTCATTATGTTTTAATAATGCACTAGCCTTATTTGTGAATTACAATTCTTTAAAGGTTTTTACTGACTTTTTAGCTTGTTCGTGCATATCATTTCTAAATCCTCATGTGATCATGTTTATGTTGTTTTATGTATTTCCCTGTACTTAGTATATTCCATGTACTAATACATACTCGTACCTATATTGTTTTATAATATAGGGTCTGGTGCTTCTACTCCTGCTCGTGGCTAGCTTGGATTGATCTTTTACTATTGGATTGGTGAGTTCTCATACTTCGAGGGCAAGACCATGAATACTTTTATTGCCTTTATTTATTTTCGTTGAAACTTTTGTACATGGTTTATAGGTTACGTCTTAACCACTCTTATGTTGGTTAGATGGGCTTGTCAAGACAAAGGTTAGTATTCCCCACTTATGTTTAGACCTTAATTATGATATGAGAGGATTTTACTATTTTCTCTTTGTTGTAATTCCTTATGCATTGTGTATGTCAATTATTGGCTTGTATAGGGCCTCTCGGGGTCTTATAAGCCATGTCACGTCTAGGTTATACTTTGGGTCATGAAACTTCCAAGTCAAGGTAAGCATACTGTCACAATTTTCTAGTGATTCTAAGATATGGTTTTATGTCTTAAGCAAGAATCTACCATCTATATCTACAATTTTCAAGATAACTCATCTCGAGGTTCAAGAACGAACTTTTGTGATTCTTCTTCAATGCAAGAGTTTCAATTAGAGTGATCTAAGGTATGTAAGACTATCATAGTGAGGAACTAAGTTTTTCCCATGCCCACATTTACAATTTTAAATAGTAATATATGAGCTAGGATTTTTACCCAAAAGTCTAGGATTTCAATTCACTCTACTCTGAGCTTCTTATTATTGAATTCTACTATTGAAACTTGTGTATTTCATATTCATTGATGATTCTTGATTGATAGTTCATCCTTGTTCTACCACATGGATCCTTTTTGCTAAAGTTATCTAAAAATCTTGTTATAGTATTAATATGCATTGTTTTCATAAATAAAGAAAGTTTTAAGATTTCAAGAAGTATTTTAAGAAAATATATTTTATTTCACATGCATTATTTTAGTAGATTTTAAAGAAAGTGTATTTTGCTTCAAGTGCATTACGTTAGAAGAGTTTCATAAAAAGAATATTTTGCATCAAGATGCATATTTTCAGAAAGAAAGTATAGACAGATTTCTTTAAAGAAAACATATCTCATATTTGAGAAAGCACAGTCAGATTTTCATAAAAGCATAGTCATGTTTTAAAGCATATGATGACTCTAGAAATATGGGCAAGACGTTGTATTATCATGAGGCTCACATGATTGTTGTCATTTAGAGAAACCCCCCAAGAAAAATAAAGTTATATTAGTTTCAATAAATGCTATTATTGCATATTTTAGGTTTTATTTTTTTTTTAGTTAAAACACACATGCATATTTTTCGTGAACCAGAAATATGGGTCATGATGGTACATATTAAAATTCATTGGTAGGTAAGTCAACCCTTAGCATGGAACCAATGATAACAGGCATAGGAAGCGGAAGAAACAGAAAGAAGCACAATAAGACATAATTAAAATGAAAGCAGCGGAATAAGAGAATATATAAATATAAAACCTTCAGACAAGGAAAAAATACAGCGAACCATCCCAAAACGTGTTGGATGCTAGTGCAAAGCTACTACAAAGGACTAGTATAGATTAGACATATAAAAGAATATGCAAATTGTCTCGAAAATATAAAAATACTAGTCAAAATTGTTCAGAAGGAGATGCATCAACCACGAGCACCAATAAGCTCACCCTCAATCTCTAGAAACACCAGTTTCATTAGCATAAGAATCAACGGAGACAACTAGAGCTCGAATCTGCATCAGGGAAAAGATGTAGAGTGTAGTATGGGTACCAAGATAAAAAGTACTCAGTAGGCATCATACGCTAAGCAAGCTTGCGATTGCAATAACATAATAACAAGCGAGTGATTAATAGGATAACATGGAAATAGTAAAGGCATAACTAGCCATGCATCGAAGTAAAGCCACAACGTAATAATGAAAGTAGTTAAGTTATCTAAACCTAATTGAATCTCCATAAGCCAGTAGGCAGATACAAGGCATAAAAATAATTTTTAAAAAACATACTAGCAATAACCAGGCCAAACCCCCATGATCCCAACGGGTACAAAGAAAAGCTACATTACAAGGCACAACTCAATAATAATCACCAATAACATCTTGGAATCTGACATCGGGATAGCCCCTATGTAACCTAGCATCTACTAAAATCTTACATCGCAATATCTAGTTCTTCCTAGAATCCTATGTAGGAAATCCTTGTAAGAACCTAGAACACTCTGGAATCTTACATCGGAATATATAGTCCTTTCCAAAATCTTACATAAAAAAGCCTTGTAAGAACCCAAGAGTTCCTAGAATCTTATATCGAAGTGGTCGGTCCCACCTCAGATCCTTACATCAAAATGGTCATACATAAACCTAGAAACTCTCAGTATCCTGCATTGGTCAGCTATTTAGAACCCTAACCTAACACAGAATCCTATGTCAGAATAGCTACAACACTAGTGAGATCCACATAGAATCTCACATTGGGTCAACTATAACACTAAAAATGATAAGGTCTTGAACGAGTCTAGGTAGTCAACTCACCATAGACATCCAATCACATCTACAAAAGGGCTACTCGAAGGTCACAACCTAGCCCGGAGGGTCGTATCTAACCAAAGAAAACATTTGCCTAGTTAATAGTAATGGAACCAATTGTGAGTTGTGTTTATATATAGAGTCTTTTGTTCTTGTTATTTTGAGTCTAGTGTGTAGTTATGCAAATCCTATCTTGGGTGTGGCCGAGCTTAAGTCTTATGCTTGGTGAGTGCTTTTCTTGAGGAGAAGTAATAGTTCAAGTTTAGGGGTTTGATGAGTTGGTAAATACCAACTCATTGAACTCAAATTCATGAATTATTATTGCGTTTGATGTTTATTGAGGGGATTTAAGGACCTAGTTCTCTTCTATGCATATATTTCTTGAAAAAAATCAAATTTGATGGATTTGGAACTTAAAATCACGAAGCACACCACTGAAGGAACCAACGTCCCACATGAGCCAATTGGTGTCTCGTCGGCTAAATACCTACTTGACTAGAGAAAAACTTCTTAAGCACCAACAACTCATTAGCGTGAACAATTTTTGATCGATGTTCTGCCGATCTAAATGCAAGTGTTTTTTAGAAACCTGCAGGCTGAAGCAGAAATGCAATTGGCGCTGCACAATTATTGATTGGCGTTCCACTGGTCCAGTACAAGTCAAGGAGCGGAAACTAAAGGGGAAAACATGTACTTCGAGAATAAAGTGCTTCCTTTAAAAGGTTCTAAGGATAGAATATGAATTTGTTTAATTATGTACATGTATATTCTTCCTAATTGGGGATTGATAATGCTCAAATGTACTCTTCAAAATCAATTAAAAGAGACACCGGTCGTCGTCAATAAAATATCCACTAAGAGTCGAGGTCGAATCCCACAGAGAATGGTATATCGTAGAAAATTCTATCAAGAAATTTGGATTATAAAATTATTCATTTGTAATAGTAAAATCAAGTGAGTGGATGATTCCACCAATTTAATAAAAGGATTTGGTTATCAATGGTCATAATTAAAATAGAATTTCAAAAAATTTAAGAAGTAACAAGCAGCCTAGGGGTAAGGGGATTGGAAATCAATGTCACATAGGGGTAATTGTGTTGCTCTATAGAGATGAACATTCATGAATAGGCTAGGTCATCTTCAATGATGCTAATCTTCTTTAGATCTCATAGCATCCTTGCATAGAATCTTCTTTCGGTCTCATCTATATACTATACTAAACAAGCCAATACCTTACTCTATTCTCTCTTTTGATGCAGAAATAGGGAAAATAGATCCGGCCCATAACCTTTATTTTCAAGTAAGTTACAGAGATCAAACCTAAATTGCTAGTATCGGACTAATTACTCACTCCAATCTTTCGAGCATCAACCAGAGATTGGAAGTAGGAATTAAGTTTGCAACCTTAACCGATAAGTTAACCTCACGCTAATTATCCAAAATTTATGTATGAACAGCAACAAAACAGAGTATAATACAATACCCACTACATTAAATCAACACCCAACCCCTTAATAGCACCCCTAAATCTTGGAGTTTTAGCACCCATCACAAAAAGCAAAGAATTTTATACCTTTCATGAAAGAAGTCATGGGTAACATGAAATTACGGAGTTACAAGCAAACACACTTTGGATTCAACTTCAATTTGTTAATTTAAAGAACAAAGTTGAAAACCCCAAAAACTAGAAAGTGTTCTTCACAAGGTAAAGTGTTGTTCTCTTCTCACTTGTTCATTCACCAAAACCTATTTGAACTCACGTGAACTCTCCTTTTTCTCTATTTTGGGATACTTATATTTTTCCAAAATTTGGCCCAAAACTCAATACGCTACCCATTAGGCAACATTAGTCGGGCTTGCATATCACACTAGGCAAATCGCCGATCGCTCTCTAGCTCACATTTTTTTGCTCTAGGCTTCAGGTGTTTGAACCTCAGTTGGTGAGCTCATTTGATTTTGCCTTTCACATTTGGCGTATTGCCTAGTACCACCTTAGTTCGCCTTTTGAGCCTTCAATTTTTCTCCTTGTATTGTTGTCTTTGGCGATGGTTAACCTGTTCACCCTTTCTCCTTAGGCGAGTCACCTTTCTATTTGGAGTTCGCCGACCTTCTTCAATAAATACAGGTGTGTTATGGACTGTCACTGGGTGAGGTCAGTTCACTAGGCAATCCACCTTTCTTATTTGGCGATATTAATGTATAGTTTGCATTTCTTTTTACATTTTTAGTCATTCTTTTAAACATTCATTCTTTCCTTGCCCTTTAGCCTTCATAGTTGAAAATCATTAAAATATCTTTAGAATACGACATAATTAGGCACTGAGAACACTAATTATTGAGCTAAATAGGCCTCAAATGAGTGCAAATCTACCACTTATCAAGGATATTAGAGGAGACTGACTTTTTGAGATTCACACTTTATTGTATTGAGAAAAATTAGCTAAGAACTTCTCTTGATTGCAGAGGAAGACAACTCAGATATGCATCACTCTAAGATTAAATTTCAGATTTTGTTAATCAAATTATCTTGAAATGGAGATTTATATGGGTATTATCTCTAAATCTTCTTTAATGTGTAGCTAAATATTTAGCTAGGGTGTGTGTGCAAGATATTTGTGTAAAACTGATATACCGTGAGTTTACAGTATTTCTAATACATTTCACTTACAAGTTGTGTGTGTCTAGGGCCTTTTTGTATTGGTATTTATGTGTTTTTATCATATTTTGCAGGAAAGATGTTCAGGCGTGGAAGTATAGAGACAGCTGAAAGAAATGCAGAAAAAGGGCATTCACGGAGGTGATCTACGGACCGTAGGTCCATTGACGGTCCGTAGGTGATGACCATAGATCAGCATGCAAGGCATGGAAGGCAAATCAGGGAAATCTGACCAAATGTGGAACCACGGTGGCCATTGACGGTCTGTAGATTGATCTATGGATCGTACTGTTGATCCGTAGATTGATACTGCGAGGGTTCCAGTACCTGATTTTTGAAGATTCCAAGTGTGGAGCTACGGAGGGGGATTGACGGACCGTAGATCGATTTACGGTCCGTACTGCAGTTCCGTCGTTTGCTTCAGAGAAGCTGATTTTTGGAAGATGAAATATTTTCTAAGTCCTGGCTGACGGAAGGGACTCATGGACCGTGGATCCATTGACGGTCTGTGAGTCAGTCTCGTGGAATGAAGACGCGTGCCTGAACAAACTTTCCTTAATTTGTTTCCCTTTTAACTTAGGATTTGTTTTCTATAAATAGGGCATGTAAACCTCGTTT
>JAJOOR010023685.1:0-28352 GCA_036250505.1 Solanum acaule
ACTTTCGAAGCACATTTTTAAGAACTTTTTGGGTCAAATTCAAATATAATCATTTCATTAAGTTCTCGACTCCAAACTCACATGTGAGGCTCTAGTTTCACTCTATCATTTTCCGGGTCGTTACACTGAGGTCTATCAATAGCCGCCTGAATATGCTTTGTACTCAACAAAGAACAAGTAAGGGCAGTATTAGTACACAACCACGGTGTACTGGTAGGATCACACAGCTATCCCAATAAGTGAAACACATGCAAGTAACCACAACATTATAAAACAGGCATATACCGAACATATACAATATTAGTCATCTTTTCAGGATCAATGTAGCATCACACGTTCTCAATAATACACATTGGTTATCAATTTAGAGCAACATACATTCTTCTAATATCAATCATCATTAGATATGAACGTAATCATCACAAGTAGATTCACATCACAATTCAATGGTCCTCTCATGGAATCCAATTCAATGTTCCTCTCA
The DNA here is from genome assembly GCA_036250505.1 of Solanum acaule. Lineage (NCBI taxonomy): Eukaryota > Viridiplantae > Streptophyta > Magnoliopsida > Solanales > Solanaceae > Solanum > Solanum acaule. Next base: position 485 of record JAJOOR010023685.1, read on the forward strand.
TTGAACCCACACCCAAACTGTTAGCATACCGGAACGTGGTACCCGATCCAATGTTTATGCCAAAACGTGGCAACCGATCCCATATTTATGCCAGAACATGACAATCGATCCCATATTTATACTGAAACGTGGCAACCGATCCCAGTTAGTGTGTCGAATCGTGACACCCGCCCATTCAACAAACCACAATCACAATCACAATGTATATTTTCACAATCATACAACAAGAGGTGATTCATGGCATACAATTTTTCAACTATCCTCATTTACGATTAAGGTGATCAATAATGCAACATTCGCATACATACATGCATTATAATGAAGCAATTACAAACACATATCACACCAACATGAAATCACAACCATCACATACCTCGAAACAAGCTTGAAACCCTAAGAAACTTGATCCTTCCCTTTCTGGATTCGTTTCGCTTGTTCTTGGTCTACAAACAATCAATACAATATGGAAATCAATAGACAATTACTAATTATCCGGATTACTAACAATTCTATGAACCCTAGATCAAACTTATGATCCCAATCATCGGAATTAGGGCTGTTTCCACCATAGGATCTATATCAAAACCCTCCCTCATCAGTATTGACCCATTCTATTACGTTCTATTGATCAAAAAATGGATTCGGGGAGTGAAAAGGTTACATTTAGCCTCAAGAATGGTGAAAAACGAGTAGGAGTCGCCTCAGGGTCGTTCCATAGCTCAAAAAGTCAAAAAGTGCATAATGAGGTCGTTTAGGGGTTTATTAACGACTTTAATTCGCATCCTGCCCACCACGGCGGCCACTACCCCGCCACAGCGGCGACACCAGAGCGGAAAGAATCCCCGCCAAAGCAGTCACACAAAACAGAGAGCTATTTCAAGAATTCCAAAATTCTCATTTCACAACACACCTCTAACCCATGACGATCACGCTAAGATCAATTCCAGGAGTTCTACTTGCCCGAATTCAATTCCGTAAAGTCGTACGGATTCCTTAACGAGTTATCTAACTACTCATGTAATCAAAATCATAATTAAATCACCTGACTGTTACCAGATTCTCCTACACCTTAAAGACTCCAATTTCGTCCACATCTGGACTAGGTTGGGAAATCTCAAGATACTACGAAAAAGTTTTTCGGCCCAAAATATTTCCCCGTTGGCTTTTCTATAACGACGGGAACAGGTCGTTACAATAGATACCAATTTACCCATCACTCGTCCCCGAGTGATCAACTAGGGAAGACTAGCTAAAGTTAGGGTAGAGTAGTATCTAAAACATCGAATTACTGGGGATACTTGTCTCGCATGCCCTTCTTACCGAATCTCATTACCCCCTAAGGGTTTCACATCTCCAACCTCAAACCAATAAATTGAATACATACACATCCTCCCTTACAAATGCCTCAATGAAGTCATCTCAATACTCGAGTGATAAATATTATTGTATGCAAACTTAAGTAACAACAAAAATGATTCACGACAACCACCAAAGTTGATCGTTAACATGTCTACAACGTGTTATCAAGGACCTTGACACAATCATCCGGACGAATCCTTTAGCACTTAAGCATGATAAAATTCCAAGTCAATACTCGCTACAAATAACAGTAAACCTGAACCAACCAACACACACTCATAACACCCAACCAATCATAGTTCTTATCAACATCTCCATCTCATAACCCAATTTCCCATGAGCTTAAGTTATAAACATTTGATATTTAAACATTAGATACTCATCGAGGGATATGTCCAAGCATACAAGCCCCATAACCACACTATCGAATGTTGGATTTAGCAATTGTAGATTACCTCTTAAGAACAGTAGAATTGGACTCAATGATCCCTACATTTAAGCACGCACAATCAATACATGACCTCGACGACTAGATGAATGTTAAGATTGTCGAAAAACCATAATTACACATGGTAGCTCTTCTATGAACTCTCATAAGCAAGTGGTACATGTCGAACCACTAAAATACTTTAACAACTCTAAGACAACACCAATTATGTCATTCGAAATAACCAAATCTTCCCAATCTTCCCACTCAACCAAGAGAACATCGCAGGAATTGGCACCCCTAATCAACCACTAGGGATCCACCCACAAAAGTGAAAACACACGAGATCATAGCTAGTGAATCATACTCACAATACTAACAACCATCATAACACTCCAACCATTTACCTTATTATAACCCAACACTTTTTAAATGAAACATTTCTTAGATACTTAACAATCAATAGTAATAAACATTACGACTCAACCTAGGTGTAAGTCCTTTCAAATGCTCAATACTGGGTACAATTGATCATCTCTCACCTTGTCAATTCATACCTTGACAACATATCTCACCACGAATGTAAACTTACAATTAAAAACATGAATTGTAAATTCAATTGTATAACACAATCCCCTTATCTATCAACATTAGTTTATACCTTGAAGATTTTTATGAATTGACGGATCTTCGCTTATCATTGATCGCATCTCCATCGTTCATACAATATCCTTCGCTAGAATTCCATCGTACTCATTACTAAACTCAAAAACAAAACCAAAACACTTATCATCACACTCGAGCTAATGTATGTACACTCCTTTCTCAAGTCCTTTGCAATCAAATGAAATATTCTTGCTCTCGCCTCTCTCTAAAGGATGTACTACATCCCACTATTTTTCTTCATTATGACTCTAGCACTATAATTTCTATTCGAATGGTGTCCCACTATGTCTTAAAACTTTCCAAACAACCACGTTACTCACCAAATATTAGAAAACCACAACCTTAGATACTCGCAAGTCGTGATTACTATACAAAAATTCACTTAACCAACAATTTTAATACATAGTTGCATCCCGTCACAATCCATCACGAACTCTTATTACCATTACGCTCAGTCTTGACTATCACTACGAAGTCAACCTTTCATCAACACGACACCTCAAACTCAAGTATACTCATCAAATTCAGAGGACTAACCCAATTTATACGCATTCTCTTACTAAAATACTTCAATTTCCTTCACTCAAGTATACTCATTGGGACCTTCCTTATCCATAAGCTTATCATTCTGGTATCAATCCACTCCTTTATGGCTTAAGATAAAATCACAAGTTCTCATACTACCCTCCTTCTTCTTAACAAATAAGACATGATCACCCTACGGGGAAGCACTAGGATGGATGAAACATTTATCAAGAAGCCTTGGATTTGAGCTTTAAGCTCTCTAAATTCTGGCACCACATGAATAAATTCAATAGAAGGGGATTCGACCTTAACATCTCGAATATGAGCCAATTATGTCAAACAATCCTGCCCCGCCAGTTTCCTACCCCGCACAAAAGATATGACCTTAGCAGACTTAGGCTTGTACCCCCTTCAAACTCTAACCTTTCCCTACCTGATATCTCTAGAGTTACCAACTTAGTATTACAATTAAGCTCGGTATAATGGGGGACAACCAAGTCATGCCTAAGATTATATCAAATCAGTCATATCCAGCATAACCAAATCAACTCAACTCTGAAAATCCATAAACATAGCAGGACAACATGATATATATAGGTGATTATGACTGACTCTTCAATTAGGGAAGAAACATGGATGGGCACATCAAGTATATCACAAACCACATCAAATCCCAAAGCAATTGAACTGACATATACGAATAAGTAGAACCCGGATCAAACAAAACAATAGCCATCCGGGCACAGACAAGAGTAGCTCTTGTGACCACTGCATCACACCCTCAAACTCGGTCTTACCCGAAAAACATAAAATTGAGCCCTTTCCTCTTGATGGGTGACCTCATTGCCTGGTTGCACTACTCCTCTACCTGCATTACCATTTCCCCGGCCTCCAAGGCCTAGTTGATTTCCTCCTCACATGCCTAGGTTCTCCACAATTTTTAACACACCTTATAACTTATATTCGATTGTTGAACACTGAATAAGATCGCGGGGTTTAGTTCGGGTACGATTCGGGGTCCATAATTATGACTAGGAAAACAGGGGAGACAGGACTGAGATTCTGTCTTGCCCTGTCCCGCTCTGGAGGGAGGAATCCCGCACTGGCAGCCTCGCCTTAGTAGGGAAAATCCCTCCCCAGCGGCCAAAACGGAAACAAAACCCCTGCCAATAATTTTTGTGGGGTTCTTTTCTTTTCTAAATTCCACAAAGGTTCCCAGCTTTACTTAGCAACTTTAGAATAATCCTCATAACTAGTATAATTGTTGTCTACCCCAGTCAATCCCACGATACACGAACCAATTCATTCTTGTTAATTCAGCACCACAACCCACACATCCCTAGGATACACCCAGACAATCACACGATCCTTAGTCAAGATCTTCCTTTCACAACGAGTTTCATGACACTCAAGTATTTACAACTTGCATAACTTCAACGACCAGGCCAACATATTGTACATATCAAAGTTCAGACACCCATTTATTGTGCACATAATCACCTTATCACATTCAAGCAATTACAACTTCACATTCGCAGTTAATTCAGACAACCAGAAGCACGCATTCGAAGTTTCCAAGATACAATTCTTAATTAATTATTTTGCTCCATGGATGACCATTTCTGATCATCCATGCATTCACACCACCCCTAGGGCCAGATACCAATTGGAACATTCTCAGTTTCCAATTTTCTTTGCTTGTGGCCCCTCAGTCATGACCACGACGTCTAGTTCACTTCGCTGAGATACCAACTGGAGTCGAGAGATACCAATTGATCTCAACTCATACAACAAGCAAAAATAGTAGCTAGCGAGCCCCACAAAACTGCTAATTTCAATCATAGAACTTGGTCGAACCCAATTCTTAACCTCCTTAATCTTTAACTGATGGTAACCAGACCTTAAATCAATCCTACAGAAAATCGATGCACCTTGCAATTGGTCAAAAAAGTCATCTATCCGAAGCAATGAATACTTGTTCTGAATGGTGACCCTATTCAACTGTCGGTAGTCCATACACATCCTCTCTTGCTAGTAATGGTGTCACCACTTTTGTTGCTCTAGTTCGGACTATAGAGTGAATGAGGAAAGATACCAATTTGTATCACCCAGCTACAAATTTGATTCAAATCATAGCACGAAGGAGTAAAAACAAATGAGTTTTTTCTAAAGTCCTATAGCCTCTCGAAGAAAAGTACGGATGTCTTCGTACTGTTCCGCAAGACTCTACTACACTCATTTTGGTACAATGAGATCAACGAACCTAGGCTCTGATACCAACTTTGTCACGACCCAGACCGTCGTGAGTAGCACCCACACTAACACTCCGGTGGGAGAACCAAAACTATAATAATCAACTTAACCAAAGTAATACACATTTAAAGCTACGAAAGCAGGTTTAAATAACAATAAAAATGGAGTCCCCATAAACTCCAAGTTTTAAACAATTAACTAACCAAACTAATGCAAAAATTCAACCCCTAGAACCTGAAAGTCACTGTACCAAGACTCTACAAAAGACAAGTCTAAGAACAAGGGGTACAACCCCAAACCTAAACAAACACCTTAAACAAATAATCTGAGTCCGAAAAGTGTGGACTTAAACAAGAAAGATCCATGGTAGCCAGAAAGAACTGGCTCACCCTTGAATTCGATCACGTTTAATAGTCACCTAGCTGAGGTCTATCAATAGCCGCCTGAATATGCTCTGTACTCAACAAAGAACAAGCAAGTGCAGTATCAGTACACAATCACAGTGTACTGGTAGGATCACACAGCTATCCCAATAAGTGAAACACATGCAAGTAACCACAACATTATAAAACAGGCATATACCAAACATATATAATATTAGTCACCTTTTCAGGATCAATGTAGCATCACACGTTCTCAATAATACACATTGGTTATCAATTTAGAGCAACATATAGTCTTCCAATATCAATCATCATTAGATATGAACGTAATCATCACAAGTAGATTCACAACACAATTCAATGGTCCTCTCACGGAACCCAATTCAATGGTCCTCTCTTGGAACCAACACCCAAATTGTTAGCATACCGAAACGTGGTACCCGATCCAATGTTTATGCCAAAACGTCACAACCGATCCCATATTTATGCCAAAATGTGGCAACCGATCCCAGTTAATGTGTCGGATCGTGACACCCGCCCATTCAACAAATCACAATCACAATCACAATGTATATTCTCAAAATCATACAACAAGAGGTAATTCATGGCATACAATTTTTCAACTATCCTCATTTACGATTAGGGTGATCAATAATGCAACCTTCGCATACATACATGCATTATAATGAAACAATTACAAACACATATCATACCAACATGAAATCACAACCATCACCTACCTCGAAATAAGCTTGAAACCCTAAGAAACTTGATCCTTCCCTTTTCGGATTTGTTCCGTTTGTTCTTGGTCTACAAACAATCAAAATAATACGGAAATCAATAGACAATCACTAATTACTCGGATTACTAACAATTCTATGAACCCTAGATCAAACCTATGATCCCAATCATCTTAATTAGGGTTGTTTCCACCATATAATATTTATCAAAACCCTCCCCCATCAGTATTGACCCATTCTATTACATTGTATGAATCGAAAAACAGATTCGGGGAGTGAAAAACTTACCTTTCTCTTCAAGTATGGTGAAAAATGAGTAGGAGTCGCCTGGGGGTCGTTCCTTAGCTCAAAAAGTTGAAAAGTACATAATGAGGTCGTTTAGGGGTTTATTAACGACTTTAATTAGCATACTGCCCGCCACAGCGGCGACACCATAGCGGCAAGAATCCCCTCCAAAGCAGTCAAAACGAAACAGAGAACTATTTCAAGAATTCCAAAATTCTGATTTCACAACACACCTCTAACCCACGACAATCAAAAAATACCCTTTACACTAAGATCGATTCCAGGAGTTTTACTCGCCCAAATTCAATTCCGTAAAGGCGTATGGATTTCTTAACGAGTTATCTAACTACTCATGTAATCAAAATCATAATTAAATCACCCGATTGTTACCAGATTCCCCTACACCTTAATGACTCCGATTTCGTCCAAATCTGGACTAGGTTGGGAAATCTCAAGATACTACGAAAAAGTTTTATTGCCCAAAAATTTTCCCCGTTGGCTTTTCTATAACAACAGGAACAGGTTGTTACAATAATAATACGATAAGGATTGGGTGCACCTCTCTAAGCAAAGATAGAAATTTAAATCTTATTTTTGTTAGTAACACCCCTCCAAGTGGTTATCGGTAACACTTTTGGCATTTCAATCAATTTTTCTTTTGTTTTTTTGCTTTATTCTTTCAAAAATTAGCGCGGTAAAATTTTAATATAATTAAATCAAATGTGTATATTAAAATTTAAAACTAGTAGTATTATATATGTTGGACGACCTATAATTTTTAAAATTTAACGGTTCAGTGTTAAGAACATAAAGGTCAAATCGATCAAATTTATATCTTAGATGCATCTTTACGTAATAGTGCACCTGTCCTTCCGAAATCCTGGATACACCTCTGCCAACAACTATCTCAGTTGCTTACTATGCCATATTCAATGGTATATTTCAGAGTTAAATGGATGTCCTTACAAGACAGATGTTCAAACACTTTGTTATTGATAATGGTGATCTCTTATTTGATGTTATCCACTCTAGATTTGAAAATTTTCTAATGGTTTTGTAATTCATTTTTTTTTATCATATGTGAACAGTGATTATAATTTTAAATTTGTTAATATCTCAAAACTAAATAATTACTATATCTAATTAATGAATTCTATATCCCAAGTATTGTACAGAAAGACCCCAAATTTACCTATCACATATTTTAGCTATAAACTAAATTTTCCCCTGTCTTCTCTCCACAGAGGAAGGAAAGCACCGCCAAGCCGTCTTTTTTAGGTCAAGGTTACGTATGTCCTAACTCCTAATATTTCTCCTTTTGAGGTACTTATTCATCTTCAAATAATATTAATATAAAAATGTTAGAAATTACTAATTACACAAACATTTCTACTATATTTACTAGTTCTCTCTATATTTTGAAATAATTATATATTGTTTCACTGATAAATAATTTCATACTAGATTTCAAGTCAGATATACCTAGATACATCTATTTTTACTACAAGATACACTCTATAATATAAATACAGAGAGAGAGATGAGTCATGAGTGAGGAAGAGAGGCAAGTGAGACAAGGAGAGAGGTGAGGTGTATCTCAGATAAGAATCACACTAGATATGCATCTGGGATACTAGATACATTCCAGATATATATGACACATTCTAATCCAATATCAGATATATTCCAAATATATTCCAATCCAATATATAGAGGCATGTTGTGATCCAGGACTAATAAGGGACTCACGAAATCCATATACCTATCCAAAATTATTTCCCTCAGACATACATATCAATATTTATCCTCAATATTATCAATAATCAATCACCTTGAACCATTTCCATCGAGCATTCATGTATCACTATGTCACATATGTAGTACCAATATTCATGATCTGTGAGAATAAATATGTATGCATGATCACAAAAATAAGAAAATTTGAATACAACTGAAATATGAGCATCTTTCTTACAAAAATATCCATGGGCTACCAGCCTTCTCAAATAGTATATTTTCTTTCCAAATAGCCCTTAGGCCATATTTTCCACAACTAAGTAGATTTATTTCAACTTAGTACCCCTTTAATCCAATTATAACACATCATGGTACTATATAACATATGAAGCATATAGTAACACACAACACACACATTTCAATTTATATAGCATCTATCAGCTAGTCTCGACCTAGATTTTACGGTAACAACTCATTTCTCCAAATTTTCAATCCCATCAACACGTCTAATCCATATAACATACTTTATACAACAAACTATCACTCAAGTCAAGTACTCAAAAAGATTAGGCCTTAACCTACCTGGCTACCTCGAAGGTTGAGTAAACGCGCCATGAATCCTCATAGGTTTGCTTTCCTTTTTCGTCTCAAAATGCTCCTAATCTATTGAAAACATACTCTACATGAGAGGCTTCAAGATGGAATATAAGTCCAATAGTTTTTGTTATCTTGTATATTTACCAATCAGTGAATTTTAGTCTCCACCCAGCATATGTCAAAATTAGCAATACAAAAATTCTTATTCTCATGTCCTCACAATTGATTTTTGTATCTAAAATTGTTTTGATTTTAACATCCTCTTAGACTTCCTTTCTCTCTAAAAGTCAAGTACATAACTAACATGTATGCCAAATTTGTGTTAGGGGGTCTCTCTAAGTAAATAAATTGTATAATTCATGTATCTACCTAAAGTAAGATATAGGTGTCATAAGTTCTGTCTTATTAAAACTTCTTGCATAAAATGGTATATTGAGATGTCGAATGGAAGGGTATAAGTCTTATTGCTTTAATTGAAGTTTTGAATAACTTGCATTTTCCAACTAGTTCAGTATTGGAGCAAGTTATTAATATTATTACTTGTTAAAACTAGTAATTGAAGTTACTAATAAAAAATGCTTAAATTCGACCTCAAAAGAGGTTGGAAAAAAACAACAGGTTGATTTTTTAGGGTCAAAAATTAGGAAATGCAAACCGGCCTCTAGATACAAAACTAGTTGTTGCAATGGCGTTTCTTCTCCACAGTGAGTTGTGACCCTTATCTTTTTGTTTAGCTTCGACTGATTAGAGTCTCCTAAATGTAGTCCCACCATTTATTTAAGGCATTTACGAGCCAACTTTTAGGAATTATGCGACTTTCTTGTTCACACGAGATGCACGTACAGCGCACGAGATGCACGTACAATGCACGAGATGTACGTACAACGCATGAGATGCACGTGGTTAATAAATGAAAATGATGAACAATGTTAGTGCAAATTCTGAAAGTTACTACAAAGAGAGTGATTCTAACAATGTGAGTTTCCAAATTCCTAACAATCTTCTTCGACACTACGTTCTAAATATGAAATACCTAGTACTACGCTTCATTGTCACTATCTTCGTTTGAAAGTACTTTCTTCCAAAACCAATGCATCTTCCAAATCTCTTCTTCTGGCAGCTCGCCTTCCTTCTTTCCTATCTCTGGTAGGAAACTGTATATTATGAATCCTACACAGATAACCACAATAGCAAGGAAAACGAATACCTACGCATTCAAGGCAACGAAGCTATATTAATGACTAATGTCATGAAGAAAAATATTGTTTCCTCGCAACATGTACCTAAATCTCGAAGATCATCGGGGTATAATGCCTCTGTCCGATCCCATGAGGTAGAAAGCAAAGAATAACATCCTATAAGGAGGATGCTAGAGGCAATGGCGATGTAGTCTGACTGTTGTTTTAGATGGACTAATGGATTAGCTCCATGGTATACAAAAAAACAAGGAAATCTGCATATATTGGACGAAATCGGACAATTAGATATATTTGACAAATGAGATTACTCAAACAAGGATAATGAATAAATAAATAAATATCTCAGAGACAAAAATCACTAAACATGCAAAAAAATAGATTTTTTCGTCGCCCAAAGAATTTGTAACTCAAAACTGCAAGTCCACCCACTCCAGCTCGAATTGCACCACCAAGGAACAAAGCTAGAAATGTAGCATTGTACCTAAATCCTATGAACAGTAAGAATAGAGGCTCGAAACACATGATGGAGTCTAAGCCTACGAGACGCTAGAAAATTTGTCCTACTACAATAATCACCAAAATTGGTGAGTGTAGCAGCTTCTGCCAGGGCTCTCTGTCTTCATTTTCATTCAGGTGAGCTAACTATTCAAGCTCTATTTCTAGTGCAAATTTTCATATCCTTCTCATGACTACTTTCGCCTCCTCCACTCAGCCTTGCTTAATGAGAAATTATGGTGTCTCATTAAGCGAAACCGATATGAAGCATAGAGTAGCACACAACACATAAGCATTTCAATTCATAAAACATCTATCAACTAGTCCGAACCTAGATTTTAGGTTAGCAACTCATTTCTCCAAATTTTCAATCTCATCAACACGTCTAATCCATATAACATACTTTATACAATAAACTATCACTCAAGTCTAGTACTCTAAAAGAGTAAGCCCTAACCTACCTGGCTACCTCGAAGATCGAGTAAACGCGCCACGAATCCTCATAGGATCTCTTTCCTCTGTCACCTTGAAAAGCTCCTAATATATTAAAATCATACTCTACATGAGAGACTTCAAGATGGAATATAAGTCCTATTGTTTGCTACCTTGTATATTTACCAATCACTGGAATTTAGTCTCCACCCAACATATGTAAAAATTAGTAATACAAGAAGTCTTATTCCACGTCCTCACAATTGATTTTTGCAACAAAAATTGCTTAGAGTTTCGTATCCTCTTAGACTTCCTATTTCTCTCAAATTCAAGTACATAGCAACATGTTATATGCCAAATTTTCATTAGAGTATCTCTCTAAGTAAATAAATTATACAATTCATGTATCTACCTAAAGCAAGATTTAGGTGTCTCAAGTTCTGTCTTGTTAAAATCTCATGCATAAGATGGTATATTGAGATGTCGAATGGCAAGGGTATAAGTCTTATTGCTCTAGTTGAAGTTTTTAAGATCATGTAAAGAAATATAACTTGCATTTTCCAACTAGTTCAGTATTGGATCAAGTTATTAATTTTATTACTCGTTAAAACTAGTAATTGAAGTTACTACTAAAAAATTCCTTAAATTTAACCTCAAAAGAGGTTGGAAAAAACCAAAAGGTTGCTTTTTTAGCATCAAAAATTAGGAAAAAGCAAATTGTCCTCCAGATGCAAATCTACTTGCTACTGCAATGGCGTTTCTTCTCTGTAGTGAGTTGTGACCCTTATCTTTTTACTTAGCTTTGACTAATTAGGGTCTCTTATATATATGAGACAACTTATATATACCATTTTTAGGTCATTTATGAGCCAACTTTTAGGAATCATGCGATTTTTTTGGTCACACGAGATGCACGTACAACGCACGAGATGAACATACAGCACACGAGATGCACTTGATGCACTTGTTCTACCTTTATTCCAAAAATTGTTACTGTACATATTTTTACTTATCCTAGGAAAGATGTTCCTCATCACTTGAAAGTGGTGTACAAACGTACTTATTTTATACTTGTAATTCTAGTTATAAAGAGGATTGAATACAACAGGATCCAGTTCAAATAATTGGGCATTTCATTGAATTTTCAAACAAAATTACTACAAACTATAAAGTTTTGAGAAAGTAGGTAGAATGTATGTACTTTGTCTTGAAGGCTACTCAACAGCTTTGTACTCGTCGCAACTTGATCAATTCCTTGAATAATGGGATCTTTTGTTAATTCATCTTATTATTTAAAATCTTAACACGAAATCATGATAGAGGAGGATTGAATAAAAATAATAGAAAAGGTACTTAATGTACATCCACATTATACAAAATGTCAAATTATTTATTGCATGGATATTAAATTAAAAATATCACTGATAGGTTCATATAGGATTTAGAAAAGGCACTTATTCTTATCCTCCCGAGAGCCACTTTTGCCTTGTGCATTCTCCTTTTTTCAATGAAAAACCTTGGGGTTTTAGTAAGAAAGAGATAATGGAATTACTGGAATGGAAAAAGGCTACTACACCGAAGGACCTATTTGATATTATAGGAAGTGGACAAGTTGATTTCTTTGGTCAGAGTGTTTCCACATTGCAACATAATTGCTAAATGTAAGTAACATCCAGTCTTTCATATCTCCTACATTAAGTTCACGGCACATGACAAAAATTACTTGTAAAATATTATATTTTAGAAGCATGATATGCAATCTAAGCGGATTACGAATTTTTAAAACATATAAATAGACAATCAAATAGTAAAAGTTCAACTTGTTGTAGGAAGGATATGCTACATCCGATGATTGAGAGGCCTACTACTGCCGCAACATCATTCAGGAACCAAGCCACAAAAGGCGCTTTCAACAACCCTGAGGGGTAGCTCGGTTGGTAAAGGCCTGAGGACAAAGTCCTTCAGGTCGCCAGTTCGAGTCCCAGCAGGTCCACTGGAGGCATTACAAACCGGCCGCGTCTCCAGGGCCCCGTGGAACTAACCGTGGTGCACCCGCCTTGAAACAGCGGGACCCAGTGGGTACAGCTAGTCGGATTTGCAAAGCGACACCCGAAAACCACGAAAAAAAAAGGCACTTTCAACTAGGAGAAGGACATACTAGATAATAAGTACTGGCTTCCTTCACCAAAATTGGATTAGTGCACAGTCAACCCCTGCAAATGGAATGAACGAGACTTGCACAATTGATGTGAAGAGAATGAACCGGATATTTAGGTAAATGCAAAATTATTTGTTGTGGGCAATGAATGAGACTTGACCAATAGAAGTGAAGAGCATGAGCCGGATAATGAGATGAGCACAAAAGTTATTTATCGTGTCTTCGTTGCTCTTACTGGATTTTTTTCTAAAATTGTGACCAAGAAGTCATCTGTGGTAGTAGTGCCACCTTAATTGTAATTAAAAATCATAAAGGTTTAGTGTGGAAAATAAATAGAGCGCTAGACATACAAGCCAATGACAATTATTGAAATTATAATTCCACGACAACTATTCAAAAAATTAAGAATAATTAACTTGAAGTTTATCAAATAATTTAATAAAATGGGATAAAAGAAAGGGGAAATGAAGGAAAATTTAAGTACACTGAATAAAAAAATGAAATTAAGAAGATTAATTGAAATTGATACACTTTCAAGGGGTCAAATCGGGATAGGCTAGGTTATAAAATCAAAATATTCAAAATATTATGCACAAGATGCATGTGCAGCGCATTACATACATGTACCACACACGAGATGCACGTAGGGGTGGGCATAAACACCGAAAAACCGAACCGAACCGAATTATTTTGGTATTTCGGTTTCAGTATTTCGATTTTTGATTCGATATTCGGTATACGTTTTTGTATTTTTCGATATTTTGATTCGGTTTTCGTTATATAATTTTTGTGTTATTCGGTATTTCGGTTTACCGAAATATATTATATTATAATATATATTAATATTATATTAATTATTAATATTAAATATAATTTAAAATAAAAAACAAAAGTACATCAAATCAAAATCTTTTCAAACTTTTGTTACTTTTCCTATTTTCCACTTTACAGTTCCCAAAGGTCAAAAGTGACCATCCCTCTTCCCACGTTCCCATGTCTACAGAGTACAGACTACATCAGCATCGACTGAGCTCTGGCAATCGGCGACCAATAGTAGCATGCAACAGCCGCCAGTCGACCTGCAGGCAGCCGCAACACAGCAGCCGACCTTTCCAGTTTCCACACAGCCAGGCGCCAGCCGTGAGCCTACCATCGACCACTTTTCACTTCCGCCGACCACAATAGGTATTGTATATCTTCTTCCATTTTAAGTTAACAAGTTTCAAAATGAATATTTCTTCTTTCATTTATTTTTCTTTCTGATTTTTTCTTTTGTTACTAGGTAGTGTGTGAATTTATTATGAAATAATTTTTTTGAAATAACATAAACCGAACCGAAATAATATAAACCGAACCGAACCGAATTATTTTGGTTTGGTATTCGGTACACATTGTACAAGAACCGAAAACTTAAAAAACCGAAACCAAACTAAAATACCGAATGCCCAGCCCTAGATGCACGTATAAAGTACGAGACGCACGTGCCGCGCACAAGATGCACGTACAGTGCATGAAATGCACGTACAGCACACGAGATGCACGTGATGCACATATTCTACCTTTACGCCCAAATATTAACATGAAATCATGATAGATTAGAATTGAATACAAATAATAGAAAAGGCACATAATGTATATCCACATTATACAAAATGTCAAATTAGTTATTGCATCGATATTAAATTAAGAATACTACTGATAGGTTCATATAGGATTTAGTACAAGTCAATATTGATCTATAATATATGGTAGAGTCAATTATTTACCATAAAAATATCATAAAAATGAAATGTATGAAACTCAATGGTCCAGCTTTTACACTTATAACAGTGTGCTCTCCAACTACACTTTCTCTTCACTGTCCTCTTTTGAAAGAAATATCTTCAAAATCAGTGACCTCTTTCACATAGCTTCATTTACTCCACCATATTTTTTATCACTTTCTTAGGTAGAAATTTATATATCAACCACCCAACACAAAAAAGGAAAAGATCCTAATATTCGCAAAGAATCACATAATTGTAGAAATCTTGATCAATGACATGAATGGACATGCATTCATCTTCAAAGATGTCCTTAGTAATTATGTTCCTTCTTGATATGATGCTCTCATCCAATCATATGGTACATCTACACGTGATAAACTCCTACTAGGGAATGAGGAAAGTTGTGGAGATGTAGAAACTTTGTGCACTCAAATGATAGATTGGAACTCCATTAGCTCTAACTAGAAATAGACCTAATAAACAAACCTAGAAATATAGGAAAATTTATATATTATTTCAATAATAAAAATGTCTTTAAGAGAGATCTAACCACAAATAAAAGTACATTAGCCAGAAACATGCCTACACATGTGGAAATTAATATCCACGGATGAATAGACCTAATAAACAAACCTAGAAATATAAGGAAAAGTTATATGTATTATTTCAATAATGAAAATGACTTTCAGATAAATATAACCAAAAAAAGAATGATGATGTACCTAAGACAAAAACATGCCTACACATGTGGAAATTAATATCATCTGTTAACCAAAGAAGGTGTAAGTCGTATTGGTAAATTCGGCGACCACAATGCGATTTACTTTAGCAAAGAGTCGTGGTAGAAATATCCTATAGATTGAAGAAACATAGGCCCAAATTATACTATCAAGTCTAAACCTATGACTTCTTGTGTTAATTGGGACACTATGGTAACCATTAGAAGTGGTGAATGCGACAATCTCTTTCATTGTCTCTTGTATTCTCTCTCTATCAAGGTTGTTAAGTCTTGCAACTCTGGTTCCACTCCAATTATTCTTATCCTCCCGAGAGCCAATTTTGTCTTGTCCATTCTCCTTTTCTCAATGAAAAACCTTGGGCCTTAGTAAGAAAGGGATAATGGAATTACTGAAATGGAAAAAGCCTACTACACCCAAGGACCTATTCGATATTATGGGAAGTGGACAAGTTGATTTCTTTGGTTAGAGTGTTTCCACATTGCAACACAATTGCTAAATGTAAGTAAGATCCAGTCTTTCATGTCTCCAACATTAAGTTTACAGCATATGACGAAAATCACTTGTACAATATTATATTTCCAAAGCATGATATGCAATCTAAGCGGATTACGAACTTCTAAAACATATAAATAAAAAATCAAAAAGTAAAACTTTAAGTTATTCTAGGAATGATATGCTATATCCAATGATTGAGAGGCCTACTACTGCCGCAATATCATTTGGGAACCAAGCCACAAAAGGAGTTTTCAACTAGGAAAAGGACCAACCAAACAACAAGTATTGGCTTCGTTTCCCAACATTGGATTAGTGTACGGGTAATCCATGCAAATGGAATGAACGAGACTTGCACAATTGATGTGAAGAGAATGAACCGGATATTTAGGTAAACACAAAATTATTTATCGTGGCTAATAAATGAGACTTGCACAATAGATGTGAAGAGCATGAGCCAGATAATGAGATAAGCACAAAAGTTATTTATCGTGTCTTTTTTACTGTTAGTGGATTTTTTCTAAAAATGTGACCAAGAAGTGATATGTGGTGGTAGTTCCACCTTAATTATAATTAAAAACCATAAATATTTAGTGTGGAAAATCAAAGAGAGTGAGATATACAAGGCAACAACAATTATTTGAATTATAATTCCACGACAACTATTCAAAAAATAAGGAACAATTAACCTGAAGTTTTATCAAATAATTTAATAAAATGGGATAAAAAAGTGGCGAAATGAAAGAAAAATTAAGTATATTGAATGAAAAAATGAAATTAATAGGATTAATTGAAATTGATGCACTTTCAAGGGGTCAAATCGGGCTAGGCTACATTATAAAATCAAAATATTCAATATATCACGCACGAGTTGCATATATAGTGTAACACCCTGGATTTGAGAAGGATCAAATAACATAGTTTTCCAGATGTTGCAAGTGCCACCGACGGAGGCCACCACAGCCCTTGGATGGGACCACGGATCATAGGTGTGGTCCGTGGTTGGTCACCTCAGCACCTCCCAAAATATTTCCAGAAAATACAGAACCACGTCGGGACCTACGGACCGTAGGTGGGACCACGGTCCGTTGGTCAAGGTCGTAGGTCGGCAGTCGATTTTCAGCTAAGGGGTAGTTGGGACTTTTCCTAATTATTTTATTCCTAAACTACATCGTTTTGGTTAGTTTTAGCTTAATATTATAGTCATATATTACCCTAAGAAATTATTCACCAAATTCACCAGAACTTAGAGCGAAAAAGAGGAGAAAGAGTCAACAACTCTCTCAAGAACTAGCAGAAGGTTTTCTTCATTTCCAGCCCCGAAATCGAAGGATTTCTCCATAGATTTCGTCGCCGGGTATGTGGAATTTCACTAGTGGGTTACTTTCATCCACTAGGTCCCTAGAACTCAATCAAATTCTTGATTCTCTATATCTTGTTTAGACCTAGGGTTTCTAAAACCTTGGAAAATTGTTGTGACTTAGCTATTGTAGTATTCGTAATCAAATTATCATGTTTTCTTAGAAAGTTTGCTTAGTTCCTTGCATGAAACTCAGAACCCTAGTTGTGTAGATTCTCCTAGTTCATTAATAACACTTGATAGGTCTGTTAAATAGATAAACATGCTCCAGTTTCGAATGTTACATTGTCAGTTCTTAAATATTGCATTCTCAGATTTGCATGTCAGAACATTGAGCTATCCAGCATTTCAGTTATGTTGTGCCATATACATTTCCAGTTGGGAGTAGGCTTAGCACCGAGTTGGACTAGGTTTTGGCGTACCCTCATAGTCCAAAACTACGCCCCCCGTAGGAGTATAAGTCCCCTCTATTGGGCATCAGATTTAGTGATCACGTCAGTCATGCCTTTATACCCCTAGCAAGATATATTGTGTCCTCTCGATGGCTTATACATTAGACTCCACATTTAGCTCACGTGATTTTATGTCGGTTATTAGTAGCTCCCACAGTCAAACTCTAGTGCATTTGACCAGGTTTTCAGTTTATACCTCAGTATTCAGTTTCAGCATGCTTTGTTCATGATTAGTACTTGGTCATTGCATTTAACTCAACTTTCAGTTATATTTCAGCATTTATCTTTTGTTCAGATTATATCATTGCTCATTTATGCTTTGCTCATCTTATATATTTGTTCAGCTATATTCTATATCATGCATGCTCAATACATTCCAAGTACTGACACATACTCTGCGCTTCAGGTACTCAGCATCCAAATCACGCTTAGATCGATTGTTAGTCTACATTCAACAGCTTCAGTGGTGAGTCATCATACTTCAAGGACAATAGACATGTTTTTCATATTAGTCTTTACTTTTAGTTTTCAGCTTTGTTAGAGTTAGCTGGGGGAATGTCCCAGCAACTCAACTCAGTTAGAGACTTTTCAGACATAGTAGTAGATTCAACTTTAGTTTTGAGTGATTGTTCAGTATCACTAGACTTTTAGTATGTTTTATGCCTTCAAACTATTTAGGTATTCCCCATTTTCAGTTATCTATTGATTTAGATTATGCATAGTACTTATGTTATTCAGTAATTTTATAGTATTCTTATTATATACCAGACACAGGGTTAGCTTAGGGTCACTCGTGATCCGAGGTCACGTGTTACATCAAGGGGATAGCCTCACGACATGACAAACTTGGTATCAGAGCATTAAGTTCAAGAGCCCTAGGATGTCTGAAAGCCACACTAAGTAGAGTCTCTTTCATGGGTGTGAAGTGTACCACATCTATGAGAGGGAGGCTATGAAGTGTTTTAAGAAAAACTTCACTTTCTTTGTTATTCTTATCGTATATGGGTATGATCCAACTTCTTGTTTCTAATATATCGTTATGTGTTTCATATCATGCCTCCTCGTAGAGCTTATGCACGAAATGAGAATGCAATTCCTCCAGTCCCAAACCATGAAGTTACGAATGCAGAATTTCAAAATGCTATTCAGTTCTTGGCTCAGAGTGTAGCTAACCAGAACAATCAACAGGTCCCAATTCCTACTAACACTAATGGAGGATCAGCTGCAGCTAGGGTTCGAGATTTTGTCCAGATAAATCCACCTGAGTTTTTAGGGTCGCAGGTTGGTGAGGACCCACAAAACTTCATTGATGAGGTTAAGAAAATCTTTGGAGTGATGCTAGCGACTAGTAATGATAGGGTAGAGTTGGCATCCTAGCTTAAGGATGTGGCTCATATTTGGTTCACTCAGTGGAAACAAAACAGGGGTACGGATGCAGTTCATGTGACTTGAGAGTGTTTTACGAGAGCTTTTCTGGACAGGATCTTCCTGAGAGAGTTGAGGGAGGCTAAAGCTCAAAAGTTTATGAATTTGAGACAAGGTACAAGTTAGTCCAAGAGTACGTGCTGAAGTTCACTCAATTCTCCAGGTATGCTCTATATGTGGTTGTCGATCCAAGGGCACAAATGAGTAAGTTTATGTTTGGGGTATCCAACTTGGTAAAGACAGCAGATCTTGTAGAGTTAGAAATGGAAGATTTTGATATCATTCTAGGTATGGATTGGTTACATTCCTGCTATACCTCAGTCGATTGTAGAACTAGGATCGTTCGGTTTTAGTTTCCAAATAAGCTAGTCTTAGAGTGGAAGGGTAGTAGCTCAGGGCCTATGAGTTGATTCATCTCTTACCTTAAGGCCAGAAAGATAATTTCCAAAGGGTATGTCTATCATCTTGTCCAGGTTAAGGATTCAAACTCCGAAACCTCAACTCTTGAGTCGGTCCTAGTAGTAAATGAGTTTCCAAAAGTGTTTCCAGAAGATCTTCATGGAGTTCCTCCTGAAAGGGAAATCGACTTCGGAATAGATCTTCTTCCAGATACCCAGCCCATTTCGATTCCTCTTTAAAGAATGGCTCCAGCTAAGCTAAAGGAATTGAAAGAGCAGTTGAAAGACCTTTAGATAAGGGCTTCATAGGACCCATTATCTCTCTATGGGGTGCTCCAGTGTTGTTCGTGAAAAAGAAAAATGGTTCTCTCAGAATGTGCATTGACTATCGACAGTTGAATAAGGTCACAATATATCAAGAATAAGTATCACATCCCTAGGATTGATGACTTGTTTGACCAACTTCAGGGTGCTAGTAGCTATTCTAAGATAGACCTCAGATTCAGCTATCATCAGCTCAGAGTCAGTGATAGTGACATTCCGAAGACAACCTTTAGAACTCGGTATGGTCATTATGAATTTGTAGTTATGTCTTTTGGACTAACAAATTCTCGTGCAGCTTTCATGGACCTAATGAACAAGGTGTTCAAATAGTATTTGGACTTGTTCGTCATTGTCTTTATTGATGTTATCCTCATTTATTCTCGGAGTGAGGAGGAGCATTAGACTCATTTGAGAGTTGTTCTGAAAACTCTCAAAGATCAACAGTTATTTGCTAAGTTCAGCAAATGTGAATTCTGGTTACAGTGTGTTACTTTCCTTGGTTATGTGGTATCCAGCGAAATGATCCAAGTGGATTCTCAGAAAATAAAGGCAGTGAGTGAACCAATGGCCCAGACCCACCTCTCCAACAGATATCAGAAGTTTATTGGGTTTGGCCGGTTATTACAGGAAATTTGTTGAAGGATTTTCATCCATAGTTTCCCCATTGACCAAGTTGACGCAGAAGAAGGTCAAATTTCAGTGGTCAGATGATTGTGAGAAAAGTTTCTCAAAACTGAAGACTAGGTTGACTACAACTATTATCTTGACTCTGCCAGATGGTTCAGACGGTTATGTGATTTATTGTGATGCATCCAGGGTCATCCTAGGTTGTGTCAGCGAGGTAAGGTCATAGTTTATGCTTCTAGACATCTTAAGGCACATGAGAAGAACTACCTGACTCATGACCTCAAACTTGCAGCTGTAGTATTTGCCCTAAAGATTTGGAGACATTACTTGTATGGTGTTCACAGATCATAAGAGCCTCAAGTATGTGTTCACCCAGAAAGAGTTGAATCTTCGTCAGAGGAGATGGCTTAAATTCCTCAAGGAATATATATGAATGTGCTTTACCATCCTAGTAAGGCCAATGTAGTAGTTGATGCTCTTAGCAGACTATTTATGGGTAATGTAGCGCATGTTGAAGAAGAAAGGAAAGAATTAGCAAAGGATGTTCATCGGCTTGCTCACTTAGGAGTTGGTCTTACAGACATGTCAAATGGTGGTGTAATGGTTCAGAATAGATCAGAATCTTCACTGGTAGCGGAGGTTAAGGAAAAATAGGATAGTGATCCTATATTGCTTTAGTTGAAAGGTGCAGTTCATCAGCAAGAAAGTCCAGGTTTTCTCCTAAGGGGGGAGATGGTGTGCTTCATTAGCAGGGTCGCTTATGTGTTCCTAATGTGAATGAGTTGAGGCAGCAGATTCTTAAAGAAGCTTATAACTCCAGGTATTCCGTTCATCCAGGTGCCACTAAGATGTACCGTGATCTATGAGAAGTCTTTTGGTGGAACGACATGAAGAGGGACATAGAAGACTTTGTGGCTAAGTGTCAAAATTGCCAACAGGATAAAGTAGAACATCATAAACTAGGAGGTATGACTTAGAAAATTAGCATTCCTATATGGAATTGAGAAGTGATAAACATGGACTTCATTACAGGTTTACCTCGTACTCGCAGACAACATGACTCCATTATAGTGGACAGAGTTACTAAATCCGCTCACTTCTTGGCTGTCAAGACTATAGATTCAGCGGAGGACTATGCCAAACTCTACATCAAGGAGATAGTCAGGTTGCATGGGGTTCCCTTGTCTATCATCTCATATAGAGGTCCTCAATTTACCTCTCATTTCTGGAAATCGTTTTAGAAAGGTCTCGGTACTCAGGTAAGTCTTAGTACATCATTTCATCCACAGATGGATGGTCAGGTAGAGTGTACCATTCAGACCTTAGAGAACATGTTGAGAGCTTACGTAATCGATTTCAAGGGCAGTTGGGATAATCACCTACCTTTCATAGAGTTCACCTATAATAATAGCTATCATTACAATATTCAGATCTCCAATTGGTTGGTTTAAAATAGGTGAAGCCTATTTGATTGGGCCAGATTCGGCTCATGAGGCTATGGAGAAATTTCAACTAATCAGAGATAGATTAAAGACAGTCTGGAGTCGTCAGAAGTCCTATGTAGATGTGAGGAGAAGGGACTTAGAGTTTGAAATTAATGATTGGATTTTCCTAAAGGTGTCACCTATGAAGGAGGTAATGAGATTTGGCAAGAAATGGAAGCTCAGTCCTAGATATGTAGGTCCTTACATAATCCTGAAAAGGGTTGGAAATGTGGCTTATGAATTAGAGTTGCCAGCAGAACTAGCAGCGGTTCATCCAGTATTTCACATTTCCTTGTTGAAGAAGAGTGTGGATGATCCGGCATCGATGCCATTAGAGAGTGTGGTTGTGAAAGATAATCTCACCTATGAAGAAGTGCATGTTGAAATTCTTGATTGTCAGGTTCGTAGGTTGAGAAATAAGGAAGTTACTTCAATAAAGGTTTTGTGGAGGAGTCAGTCAATAGAGGGAAATACTTGAAGCTGAAGCAGCCATGAAGGCCTTATCATCATATCTTTCCTCCCGATTCCTTTCAGCCTCAGGTCCTCTCCAGTCTCTCAATTTACTCTTGCGTAATTCAGTCTCCATATCTTGTTCTTTCAGTTGTTCTTGCATGTCAGCATATTTGAATCATGCTTATGAAGTTATGAATTTTGATTATGAAATATATGCATGTTTTATGAAAAGAATGATTTATGAACTAAGGATGCTTTTGAGATAAGTATCAAAGATTTGTGAAAGGTTTTCTCACATATGAAATCATGATTTAGATTCTTAGAAAGGTAAGTGTCTTGTATGAAAGTTTATAAAATCATGATTTTGAATTGAGCTACTGTATTATGACTTATGATTTGATTAGTAGGCTTAATTGTGTCTTTCTAAGTATTTTTGATACGATTATGATTATGTCTTTTCCGTTGGGATTTACTTAGCACCAAGAGGACTTTGGAACCAGGCTCTTACTTCTAGCAGAAGTTTAGTCTTTAGTAGCAATGCTTTTGTCTCAAACTACGTGCCCCCGTAGGATTGTCGTAAATGTCCTAGCTAGTAAATCCACCTTAGCAATATGCATGATACAGAGTCCCATCTTGAAAGTAGATTCCCCTTTTTTGATGTGACAGTCATGCCAGATTCTATGTTATAGCTCACATGGTCTTATTGTCAATTAACAATAAATATCCCACAAATGAACTATATTTTATTCAAAGGTTTTATGAAAGTTTCCTTATGATTTTAAGTGTGCATTGAAACTCGTTTATGATGCATGATTTCTCTTTGAAGGCTCTTAATACATTTTGACTTGGTTGACGCATTTCATGTTTAAAGTTCCCCATATTATCATGCCTCGTACTAATGCATATTTTGGTCTATATTATCTCATAAAATAGGGTCCGACGCTCCTCTTTCTAGATGTGCTTAGATCGGGATTGTTTAGCTTCAATTGCTTGGAGTGTGAGTCCTCATGGTTCTAGGGCAAAGCCATAGACACTTTTATCGCTTTTATAGTCATTTTGATTTCAAACTTGTACGTGGTGTATGAGTTACGTCTCAGCCACTCTTATGATGTTGGAAAGGCTTATGTCAAACTTGGTAGTATTCCGCGTATCTCTTATGTACTCTGTTGGTATGGTTTATATGTCATCTTATGTTTTGAGACTAATATCAAATATATCTCTTAAATTGTATATCATTACGTTATGCTTATGTTAGGTGGCTTGTCTAGGATCTCTCGAGATCTTATTCGCCATGTCACGTCTAGGGTGTACTTTGGGTCCTGACTGGTTCAGCCAACTAAATAAGTTCAGACGCATTTAGCTTTAAGAACATGATTTTGGTTCCTTTCATTCCAAATGCACCAAAAGCATTAACCAAAATTCTTTGATGGATTGACCAACTCTCTGTCAGTACTACCTTTTTCATATGCTTCTTCAATGTTGCTAGGCATGATCCAATGTAGTCCATTGATAGATAAAAACATATACCATATATATATTGCTACTGTATGATGAAAAAAAAGATGCTTAACAGTTTCTGAGTCCATTTTGCATATGTAAGATCCAAAACATCTCCTGAATATTGTTATGAATGAAAGAAAAGATAAAAACTGAACTTTGTGTCTGGGATATTTTACTGTAAATCTGATCCTTTTCAAACTTTACATGCAAATTGTATCATATAATGCGATGATGACTGAGTGCACCTCTCTACTTGAGGTTAGATATTTGAATTTTATATTTATCTTGTTTTATTTTTCTCTCTAAAATTAGATAACACCTCTCTAAGTGGTTATTGGTAGCACTTTTATAATTTTAATTAATTCATATATATATAGAGAGAGAGGGGTTAATTTTGAACCTATAATACTAAAATTTTAACAATTTTAACAATTTTCAGTTATAAGAACCTAAATGTTTAACCGATTAAATTTATAGCTTAGATCAACCTTTTCATAATAGTACACTCATCATCTCGAAATCTTAGATACGCCTCTGCGCAAAAAGTTCAATTTGATGAAGCCGTTATATTTTCAAAATGGGGGCTTAGGTGAGAGGACTGCCTTGTTCATTTTTAAGCTAATGTTCTCTCATTGAGCTAGTTCTACTTTCTCTTGCTTGTCTCTTCCCTATAAAACTTTGTTTTACTCGAAAAAATATAAAATAAAAATGACTAGGTTTTCAAAAAAATCGATTAAACTTATGGTTTAAGAGAAATCGAATTTCCAAAAGAAACAAAGTCGCCACATAATTTTTTAGTAAAAATCAAGAAAAAACGTAAGATTTTCAAAAGACTTAAACAGATAAAATCAATTGAAAAAGGGTTTGAGTTCAATGTACATTCCGAGAAGGTGTTAGGCCCTCGAAATGTCCGTTAACTTGCGGTTGACTGACGATTTGACTAAAATGACCTTGACTAATTTTTTTAAAATTTTAACTAAGTAAAAGAACTCATTTATTTTTATTTATTATTATTTTAATTACCTTAGAACTAAAGGGACATTCTAAGGGAAATAATTCAAGTGACAAGACGAATAATAAAAATAAAACCAAGTATAAAATATAAATATTTTAAATCGAATATATATATAAAAAATGAAATGGCTATCTTTGGAAAATTAATTAAATTAAACCATAAAATGAACAAAGTTAGTCAAACAACACAATATAAATAACGGAAAAGGGTCAAAATTGCCCCTGAACTATGTAAAATAGACCACTTATACCCTCCGTTACATTTTGAGCTCAAAAATACCCTCACTCTTATCTCTAGAGACCACAAATACCCCTCAAAAGTTAATAACCCAAATTTTTAATGACATGGCAAGCCATGTGTGACTGATCCTTCCACCTAAGCTGCCAACTAGGATTACCACTAACTTTTTTTTTAATCTAAATCTCCTAAAATTGTATTAATCCAACAAAAAAAACAAGAACAAAGTTAATATTATCGAGCCATAAATCTCCCCTCATACATACAGAAGATACAGGTATGTTATACAAAAAATCATCCTATCAAGTTAGATATATTATATATTAGTTATTTATCAAGTGGAAATATACTTGGTTAATAGTTAAACTACAATGAAAAAATAACTTTTAACGGCAATAAATATAAATATTAATAAAGAGTGGTAAATATTTATGTAATTAAAAATAAAAGGTTTTTAATTAAAAATATAAATATCTTTTATGTAATTAAAAATAAAAGATTTATTTCTAATTTTAGAAGGATTTCTAATTGTTGGAAATCATAGTTGGCAGCTTAGGTGGAGAGATCAGTCCCACATGGCTTGCTATGTCATTAACAATTTGGGTTGTTAACTTTTGAGGGGTATTTGTGGTCTCTAGGGATAACAGCGGGGGTATTTTTTATCTCAAAATGTAACGGAGGGTATAAGTGGTCTATTTCGCATAGTTCAGGAGCAATTTTAACCTTTTTCCGTATAATAATAATAGAGGGAAAAGAAATAATAGGACTTGGACTATTGGCCCAAACCCCAATTAACTTTGCCTTTTGACCCATTTTCCATTCCCAGATGATATACACCAAGTGTATATACGATGTATACGCCATATATACAACTTGTTCTTGGACTCCCGAACCTTAATTTTATTTGAGCTCCGTATTTCCGCCTTTTCCAACCTGTATTTCCACGTTGAACTTGTATATCACTGCCTTTTCCATGTATACCAGTGTATACTGCTGTATACAGCAGGTATACAGCTTCTTTTTGAGCTTTTGGACACCGAAAATTCAACTTTCATCCCATATTTATCGATTCCCCGCTAGCTGACCCAAGGATAAAGGAATTTGGGCCTTCATGGTCTAAATGAAATGCAAAGGGAGGAAGAAAACCCACAAGGCTCGGACGGATTCATGCAAGAAAAGAACATAAAGAAAAATATACATTAGCATTTATTTGTGATGGCAGTAGCAAAGTAACCACATAAATATTAATTGATCTAACAATGCTCAAAGACCATGTAATTTTAGACTCAACTTTCCCAAAGGGGGAAAGCATAAAGCAGCAAGAGCATGGATGGGACAGTAGTATTGAATTACGAAATATTGGTGATAAGATGACTAAAATTCAAGAGAGCATGTCATTCACTACTATAAATCTATATCCAAATGCAACTGCCATAGGAGACCCATTTACTACCTCATTATTAAGATAACCAAAATATAACGAAATCAGGAAATAAACAACTATAAACATTGAAACACTATTCATTCGAATTTAAATACCCACAATGAGGCCCAATAATAATTCAGCTGAAATGGAAATAAGCAAAAGTTGCACTTTATTACCAAAAAGATTCACAAATCGATTTAGGGGAGAAAACATCACAAATTTTCAGATTTAACAGACCAAGCGCTTACCAAAAAAAAACTGACCATAAATGGCCACATAGATGCATTTCAAGCAAAGAACAGGATCACTACCAAGTAGCTTTACAAATCTAAATGCTCACATTGACTCTGAGCTACTATAGTTGAACACAAAAATAAAATAAAATGGAGTCAAAACTATAAATCATGACCTTTCTAAATAAAACTCTGTTGGCAGAAACTAGGGGTGTTTATGGTTTGGATAAAAACTGATCCAAACCGAAAAACCAAACCAAACTGATTAAATGAACCGATTTAATTTGGGTTTTGGTTTGATTTGGTTTTAGATTGTTAAGAACCGATAGTATTTGGTTTGGTTATGGTTTTGTTCGAAAAAAATCGAAGAAATAACCGAACCGAACCAACAAGTTATATACATAAATTTTATTATTATACATACATAATATATTATATTCATAAACAATTTTAAAGATTTTTATATATGTTTCGTCAAAATTTATTTATAATTTACTTATAAAAGAAAAAATGTCCAATGTGAGAACATTTTTCTTATTGATTTTATGTATATAAGTGTCTATGGAAATTCTTTGTGGGACTGAAAATGTCATTGTCTCTTCCTTCTATGCCAAAATAGTGAATTTTGAAGTTTTATTCAGTAAATTCAATGATCGAAAGTTCTGTAATGCCAGTCATTC
>JAJOOR010023686.1:0-38092 GCA_036250505.1 Solanum acaule
TATAAAACTCAATAAGCTCAATATTCACATCACAAATCATAGTATTCACAAAACAACCCAAAGGAGGTAGGTATGGAAATACCTCACCCCACTAACAAAAAAATGCAGTTGTCCTCAAATGCAAATAAAACACAACAGTCAATAAGATAACAGAGAGCGAGGTAAAAATAATCATCCTGCCAGGCTAAGCCTGGGTGAAGTCTGCATAATAGTCACTCCATCTGTCGGGGCATCAGTGCCTGCTGTCTCAGCTATCAGGACTCCCTTTGTCTGGGCATCAGTGCCCAGTGTCTCAGCATCCTTGGCTCCGCTGGAACCTAACATAGAAGTATCCTAAAGCTATGCCTGTCTTGCAGTCTCAAACTTAACACCCTCTAAGTCAGCCAAGTCCTCATAGATAACCTCTTCACGAACACCAAGCTGCTCCTCATCAGTTTCAGCTTCAGACTCTACAACAACATCATCACTTCTAAGCTCATCTCCGGTGGTAGCCAGAGGTACATCAGAATAAGCTAGAACATCGGTGCTTGGGCCATCTGGGATCTCTACCGTCCCAAACAATAAAGTAAAATCAGTGGACTTCAGCTAGTCCACATCCTTTCTCAACCCAGAGATATCGGCCTTCAAGGCCGTCACAATATTAGTGGCTCCCTAGCCCTTCTCACACTCCCCTACTCTTACCATCAAGGCATCTAGGGCCAACTTATGGCTATCAATATCAGCTTTGAAGGGTGTCAAAGTAGCAATAATTTCCCTCTCGATCATCCTAGGAATAACGACCTCTAACCGGGAGACCCTCACATAGGAAGATTGGGATAAATGGCCTATTTTGAATAGCATCACCTGGGTGATCAGAGTTCGGGGAGTATAAGTACCAGCAGTAGAAGATCTAGGGGGAAGAGGTGCAGCAAAAGTGTCAGGGGTATCAGAAGGAGTGGAGCTAGAAGTATCTGAAGGCCCAGTGGCTGGAGTAGGCATGCTTGCCTCTGCAGGTATCATATCAAAGTCAACCTCCGGGGATGTGTCCACCGAGGCTGCTCTCCTCCTGTCAGCTTCGTCCCACGTGTACTCGGACTCTATACACCAGATTTTGGTAGAAGATGTGGGTGTAACCTCTACTTCCCTCTTCTCATCTCGTGGAACTCAGGCTTGTCGACACAACTAGGTGATCAACACCAGAAATTGGAGAGACGTCTGGCGCTGCTTGGGCCTCATGGGCATCTCCTGATGAATAATCAAACCAAAATTGAGCCTCTTCCTAGCAATGATAGACCCAAGATAGGCCGCCTTTGGGTGGCGGAGGATAGGCTCATTCTGGGACAGCATGATCGTGTTTCTGATAAATGCAAACCAATATCTAGCTGCCACATTAAGATCCTTCTTCTCTATCGGCGCTCTAGCCTCAATCCACCTCGGGGTGATGTTTGAAAGAAGAGAGTCCAACCAACCTTTTAGGTCATCTAGAGTCTGTGTCTTGATCATACTCTAGTAGTCATGCGTGAAGTCGGTAGCACGCTCAAACACAACATTTATATCATTGCTGTTGCATTTAACCTTCTTTCCTCGGACCACCACAAAGTCCATCGGCTTGAAGGCACTATCCTTCTTCTTCCCCTGAGGCACCAAGTCATTGTAAGAAAAGTAGAACTCCCAGAACCAAGTAGTAATGTATGGGACATAGGGCTTGGTGAAGACCTCAAATCTGTGGAACTTGAAAGTGTCCTACACTGGTGGATGTCTGTCCACCATACCATTTGTGGACAATCTCTTCTCCTCTAATATGGTCCTCAATCCCTCGGCCTTTAGTTTGTTGAGTGACCGGGGAGAAGGACCCTGTACTGGTGGCGCCGGGACCACAGTCTGTGCTGGAGGAGGAGGAGTCGGAGGCACTAGGGTCTTAGACGTATCATACATCCCCTTGGAGCTCTGCTCTACTCTCCGGGACTATAACAACTGGTCATCCTCAGCTTAGAGATGAAAGCCTGAGAATTCTATAAGTCCCTCTCGTTGTCTGATGAGGTGAGGTGTGTCTTGTAGACTCCCTCACTATCGAAGCTGGCCTTCGGTGTCTCAACCATGGGCGCCTTGCCCTTGCCTTTGCCTCCCTTTATAGGGAGTTTGGTCGCCTTTTCTCGGGATGCAGCCGCATCCTCATTAATAGTTATTCCTCGTAACCGCTTTCGGGATGACATGTCTCTTCCAAAAACTTTGGGTCTAGCTATTTTTGCAAACAACATAGAAAAACGTTAGAAAAAGTTCCAGAGAAAGTGCAGAAAATAAGTTGCAAAAAGACTCGCCGAACTGGTCGGCAAGTTATATCGGGCTCGCCGAAAGTACCAGAACAAAATTTCAAAAATTCAAATTTGGTTGGTGATGTCTAGGGACATTCGGCGGATCACCGACAGCAATCGGTGAACTAAAGGTAGTTTGCCAAAAGTTAGAGTGCATTTTAAGGAATTAGGGGCGCAGAAGGGAGATCAAGAAGTACTTTCAGCGAGTCACCGAGTGAACTTGGCGAGCTCAGGGAATAAAAACTCAACATTTAAGGAAATTAATGGCGATCTAGGAGGTGTTTGGCGAACCACTGAACCACTCGACGAGCTCGACTCAGCTTGCCAAACGGCCCAACGTGCCAATTTTCACCCCTTACTTCAAAATCAAACCCACAACCCCTGAAATCAAAATTAAACACCTACACTATGAAATTAACGCAAGAACCATACTACCCATGCCCTCGGGGTACTCAGACTTCCCTCGATTTGACCAAAATTGGTCATTTAACATGTTTTACCCTTAAGAATGATGTTAACCGCTCCATCATTGAGCAAAATACGACATTTAGCACAATTCGTGGTTACTCAAACTTCACCCCGCTAGACCCAACACATTTTTAACACAACCCAATAATTTCAACTCAATTTGAACAAGCAACAACACGGGAATCAACCATTTACAAACAAATAGGTACTAATTCAATTAATTACGGGAAATCCAACAACTAAACAATGATTAAACCATACTACCCAACAATTATTGACAACACATTATCGATTGCATTCGATTTCAACCACAAATAGAGTTCAGGGTTCGAAAAACCAACATTTATGCCGAAAAAATAGTTGAAAAAGCTAGGCGGCAAAGAATCCAAAAGTAAACCGAGCAAAGATCCCAAGTAACACGAGAATTAAAACATAAAAGTATGAGAATCTAATATCCGGTGAGAAAGTGAGAGAGTTAAAAAGTAGGAAAGTGAAAGGATTTTGAAATTTTAAACCGTTAGCCCTTCAAAAGCTTTCGGTTCGCGCTCTATTCGGCGGTATAAGTCACTCATGCCGAACCACTCAGCGATGCGCCGAGTAGTATATTGGCTCGCTGAGTTTTTCAGAACTCCCAGCAATTTGGAGGTTCAAACGGTGGACAAAGTTGGGCTCGCCGACTGGGCTTTTAGCTCACCGAGTTTTATAGAGTTCCCCATCAAGCTGGGTGGTTCCAATGACGGTCCAAGTCAGGGCTCGCTGACCTCTTCGGCGATTCGCCAACTGGACTTTTGGCTCGTCAAATTGCCCATTTGCCAACACTTTTCTCTTTTCAACCTGTAAAATCAACACTCGTTATTCAAAAACAAAATTTAAACACAACAAAGACTTGGGTTGCCTCCCAAGAAGTGCCTTATTTAATGTCGTGGAATGACGAAAATACCTATTCAAGCTTCATTTCTGGGGTTTGCCATTGTATCACTAGGCAACCCTCCTTTTGGTCTTGGATTTAAATGAGTCGTGATTTTACCTATTTGTGTCTCCAGCTGCTTAATAGAGACTGAGTGAGAAGTCACCATCTGATTGAGAGTTGAGACATCTGCCTTCATCTCTTTCAACATTTTGTCCGACCCTTCAACTTTGTTGAGAATGCGTGCAAGCATGTCTTCTGGACGGATGTTCTCCGGGTCAGGTCTTTGCTCTTTGGGCTTTTTGCATTCATGAGGTGGGACGTATCTTTCCATTTCACCTTCCCTTTCATTCCAAGTAGCATTATGATCACGCCATTCCCTATCACGATCTCTCCATCCATCATCCCTATTCCAACTTCAATTTCCACCTGGCCTTGGGTAATTTGAGAGAAATCTTCCTCCTTGATTAGCAAGGAAGTTCACTTCCTCATTGTACAACGCTTCAAATTGTGCTTCTTCGGGGTTTTCTTCACCAACAACCACAACATTTACACTCTTGAAACCACTACCCATCATATTTTTTGCCAATAGATCCAGCTGGGTCATTATTTTGGCCATGTTTTGGTCTCTCTCTTGATCCTTCTCGATCTTCTCTTTTGTCATCCTAAAAGTGAAAGGACATACTTGGTCTTCACGAGTGTACCATTCCCTATTGATCTTGGTCATGCCATCAAGGATTTGAGACGCTACTTTATAGGGTTGTTGCATTATATCTCCGGGAACAAGTTGATCAGCAACTACTTTGTTCATCGAGTCAATACTCCTATAGAAGTATTGTAACAATATATGATTTGACAGTCCGTGAGTCGGGCATTGAAGTACCAACTTCTTAAATATCAGCCACGTCTCGTTGATTGTTTTACCTTCTAAGCGTTTGAAACCTTGAATGCTATCTCTGAGCGTTATTATTTTTTATGGGGGAAAGAATCTCACAGAGAATGCTGTGGTAAGTTCATTCTAAGAGGTGATGGAGTCCCTCGGTAAATCAGCCAACCATTTGGTAGATTTACCCATCAAAGAGAATAGGAACAACCTAAGACAGACTGATTCTTGTGATAAATTCTTGAATGAGAACGGACTACAAACATCCATGAAGTTTCGAATATGCTCATGGGGTCTTCATGGGCCAGCCCTCCATATAATCCCTTCATTTGGTGGAGATGTAGCATCATGCTTGTAACATGGAAAACAACATTACCCCCAACAGAAGGAAGACGTATTGCACCCACACCACCCAATTGAATTGGGTCATTCACATCATTCAGATTTCTAACATCGTCTTGGTGGCCCACTTGGCTACCATTACTCCCGTCAAACCAAAGTAAGTCGATTCAATTACAACCCAAAAGATCATAATTCAACTTCAATAATAGAATTCTAAACAACACCACTCCCTGGAAGCGACGCCATTTTGATTAACGCTCAGTTTACACCACTTCCAATTCTAGGTGCAAAGACGTTCGTTATCTAGTATAAAACTCAACAAAGTGTTGGGGTCAAACCCATAGGGAGCGGTACATGTTCGAATTCAATTATGAAGTGCAAACGTGGTCGAATCGGTTATAGGAATAAAAATTATCGGAAACATAAAAACAAGTCTAAGGGGGCGACAACAAATGTCAGATGGGGGATTGGTTTGTCAATTAACAGCTAAAACAAGTACGAAAACAGGGGAAATAACAATATTAAGAGGAATTCTCGGGATGTGATCGATTATAAGCTAATTATGCAATATGGGTAATTGACACTTAACAATAATTTGCTGATTCTGGGTTGGTCGGACTTTAAGTGCAACAACTTTCTCTCGAACAACTATTACGATTCAGGCAATTTCTCTCAAACATCGACAAGCTTAACAAGATAAACAACCCACAACCTTAATGTATCCACTCTCTCTCACTAGATAGGTAGAATTGGGTTTAGGATTCACTCTCTCAAGCTGAACCCACATCAACCCAATACCTACAATCATTAATTAAAAGCTTTGGTTCCAAAACCCCTCTCTCAAGCAAGCAAAGAATTCTATGCTAGAATTGCATTTGCAACTACAATCCACAGATTAAAACACAACTAATGATGAAATCCACATTAAAACAACAAAATAATCATTAAACAACAATACCTATAAGCAAATTAGGCAAATAATCACATGATTACACCCCAAGAATTGGGGTTTTAGCTACACATCATAAAAATAGAGAAACGATTACCAAATACATTATCCATGATCTGGGTAAAGGTTCTCAAGTCTTTACAATGGTCCAAAATGAAGATATTCAGAAACCCACTTGCAAATCTTCAAGTTTGAGCCTCAAAAGCTTCAAAGTCTACAATGGAACTCAAAAACTAAGAGAAAATTCTAACTCTCTAACTTGGGGATCAAAAACTCTACTCAAAGATATCTTGAAATTTGGTTTTAAATTTAAATTTATAGTTGCTCAACTTCTGAAAAGCCATTAGGCGTAGTAAGTTGAGCCTCGCCGAACAGGTCGACGATCCGCCCTTTGCTCCAATCCATTGCCATTTTGCATTGGCCATTTTTCTTCAGGGTTCTGTGACCTTAGGCAATCAAGGTTGCCATCGCAGAGTCGTTCGGTGATCCGCCGACTGCCCATTCTTGTCTCCAAGTTGGTTCTTCACCAGGGTTGACATGTTGGAACTTAAGGCGAGCTAGAAGATCCACTCGGTGGTTCGCCGAATGGTCTTGGCGATCACCAAGATCATTTTTTTCCACTTGTTTAGCTTGTTTTCTCCTTTTTGGCTGGTAATGTCCTTGCCTTGATCCTTAGCCTTAAATTCTACCAATCAACACTTTAACATCAATTTAGAGAATAAATTAGGCATTATAGGACACTAAAATTATCAAAACAAAGCCCTAAATGAGTCAAAATCTCAGACTCATCATGAGCCGCCCAACTAACAAGAGTTCCTCGAGGGCATGTCGAATTTTAAGAGGATCTTAATAATCAATACCAAGCCACCGTGGAACGATTTCCACTCACAAGGAATCAGTGGAAGACTCCATGCCTAAAACACTCCAATCTCAAGTCGTCGCGATAGCACAAAACCTGTGATAATACTTCAGAGTCGTAAATAAGTGAGAGGATACAAAATATCAATAAAGCTATGAGAACACCTAAACTAAGGCTCATACTATCAGACTCAAGTCTTCTACTCCAGTCTACAATGATCTAGTCCGTGTGAGTTGACATCAGAGAAGAAATAAGGCTAGCAGGCCACAAGGATCACACGTGTAAGGCAACACTAGTCTAGTCCTAGACTAAGGCCACACATGCTAAAATATTACAAGTAACATCAACAAATAGATTCACAACAACATGGAATCATACAACGTCCCTGTATAGCATGGTACTGCACCCGAAATAATACCAATCAATCCTAAAACATGGTATATAAGAAAAGGAAAATAAGAAAAACTAGGTACCCGCTCCCAATTCATTCTAATTAGCATGCATTTACACATTCAAGCTCAATCTAATAAAAAAAGAAGTTGTAGCCTACCTATAGGTTGATCGTGCACACTTTAATTCACAAGGCCAAAGTTTTTTCTATCCGAACAACCTCCCAACATTACCACACTATCAAAAATTGGATCACAACGTCAATACAATCATTTAGACACAATAAACACATAAAATGAAAATGGACCGACTTCACAGTCCAATGGAAATTATGAGACCCATGCTGGAATTTCTAGAATTGACTCCATAAAAAAGTCCTAAATAGTTCCCTTAAATCGTGTTCTAAAAAGGAACACAATTCAGGGCCCAGAACAGGCAAAACAAGCAAAATGTAATAATTCAAAAATTAAGCTCTAATAAAGAACTAGGAAAGCCAAATTTTTTACGAATTTACCTTAAAAGAAACCACCAACAACTTTCGATCACTCCACAGCGTAGCCATAACAATTTTGGATGGACATGACTTTGAATCACTCAAATTTGAGCTAAAATGCGCAAGCCATCGCCTTTTGAATTTTATGATCCAAGTTGAATCGCATATGGTCTTTAAATAAAAGACCGTATCAATTTGCTCTTCATGAATGCAGACCAGAGGGCTTGCGATCGCAGAGTAAAATAAAGTTTCCCTTCACGAACATGACAATGAGCCACAAATGCGAAGTCCAAAGAACCCGTGTTCAGCGATCACTGTTGGATCTCTGCAAATGTGAAGGCTAGGGGCCTAACCTATCGTGAACACAACCAGGACTTAAAAATTGGGGCCAAATTGACCCAAAAATTAATTCTTGAGAACACGGGTTAAATCTAGAAATTTGTGTAAAATTATGTTAACCAAGCTTTTTTGAACTTAATAGTGAAAAACCATATAGAAAAATGAGTTAAAACTAACCTTTAAATCACCATTTACTCGAAGTCTAGAGTCCTTGAAAAATTTCCAAACTTTGAAGTTCAAAACCAAGAATCTAATGCTTAAAATAAAAAGAATTAATGGAAAAATGAAGATTTAGGGTCTCAAACACTCACCCAAATGATTTATCTTGAAAATAATAATTTGAAATTGCCTCCCAACAATTCTCAAAGCTCAAAATGATGAAATGGGGAAGAAACTGACCCAATTTTTGGAATTCATTAAACTGCTAGGTCTTTATTTTTCTACAAACATGGACCCTACCTCTCGAATACGGAGATATGGACAGTGAACCCTTCGTGAACGTGGGAGCTTCTCCATGTATATGAAGGTTTGGATAAAGACCCTCTGCGATACAACAAAAACCCTACCTCGTGAACATGGAGACCACACTACCCCACTATCATGAATGCGACAAAGCCCTACAATACAAAGGCAAGATCACAAGGCTCTACACGAATGTGGATAGGCTCCACAAGTGTGAAAGAGACACTACATATCAGCAAACCAACATCTCACACAAGACACAAAATTCATCGAATGGACCTTCATAATTCATTAAGAATCCCGTGAACCCAAACAGAATGTTCTACCCTACCCAAAACCTACTAAAGTCATAATAAACTAACTTTCACTCGAAAATACC
Source organism: Solanum acaule (assembly GCA_036250505.1). Classification (NCBI taxonomy): domain Eukaryota; kingdom Viridiplantae; phylum Streptophyta; class Magnoliopsida; order Solanales; family Solanaceae; genus Solanum; species Solanum acaule. The sequence goes on from JAJOOR010023686.1 coordinate 8,763, forward strand.
AAACTGCTCATAGAACCTTTGAATGTTAAACCAAGACCTCTCCCAGACCTAAAAAAGTGTCCCCGGATATCATCAAAAATTAAATCCAAGCATCTGAACATCAAATGTTGAGCAAAGTAGACTCATCACTACATACACTTTAACTTCTTACTCAAGGGCTAAAATCCATGAGACAACTTTAAATAGAAAACAACAACACTCCAAGACCAAATTTCACATTTCTATGGTGATGGAACTGATGAAATTCCATTCCGAGACTCAAAACTCTAGTTTTTACCAAAAAAGAACAACTTTAAGCTTCCAAAACTCAAAAACATCCAAAAATCACAATGTTCCAATCAAATTTTATAACCAACTGTAATGACCGTCTATGTCATTTATCTATTTATGCCTTCATTTTGACATTTATAGTGTTTCTATAGCGATCGCAAGTCATTTATGACTTATTGGGATTGATAGGTTGGTCACGTAGTTAGTTATTTTGTTTTTATGAAAATTTGTGTGTTTTGGAGTTGTTTAACCTTGAATAGTTGATTTTGATTAAAAGTTTAGGAAGATGACCTCAAAATGTAATTCTCACAATTCCATTAGCTCAGAAAGGGTTATTTTAGGCTAGGGAATGGTTTGCATAGATCTCGAGGCTTCCGTTGTGAGTTTTTGTAATTAGGCATTTTAGCTTCCAAGCTTTGGCCTAAGTTTGACGTTAGTAAAAAATTATGGTAGACGTGCATGGATTAAAATTTTGTAAGTGTAGTTAGCTGTGGAATTTTGAGTTTGGTATAGAATGGCCCTTCGTGCAGATCTCGAGGCTATTGGGCTAATTCTGAGCCCCTTTATTGATTTTATCTAAAACTTGAGTTTGGGTTTGGACCCACTTTTTGTTTAAATGATCTTATATAGAAGTTTCAACTACTTTGTTGAGTTTCGAGTATCAAATTTGATTGGATAGCATAACTCATTTTTGTGCATGGGGTTCCAAATGAATTCTGAACACCGCATCAGAGGTTTTGAACTTGGCCAAAACCATCTGATATGCATCAGCAGGTGCAGGACAAATTTGGACTTCACATTTGTGGGAAAAGAGCCATATTTGTGGAGACCACTGAGCCTGGTCATCATGTTCGTGGAGGCCCTAATTACTTTCACGAGTCTTTATGTTTGCGCTGCCCTACTACAATGCAGGCCCTTAGTTCCTTACCCTTCGTAATCATGGGACCTTCACCGCATTCGCAAAGTATAACACCGTGAAAATATGAACTAAAATTGATCAAGGGAGAAGGGTTAACCACAGAGGGTTCCACGGGCCGTGAAGAGGATCATGACCCGTCAACTTTTTTGTGGTGTTGCAGCCAACCTCTGTAGATGACCATAGACACCTAGACGGTCCGTGAAGCGTCACACAGATCGTGATGTGGTCTATGAAAAGAGGTACAAAACCCCCGAAGATACTGTAAAGGACCGCGGTCGCCAAAATGGTCCGTGGAGCTTCACACGGACCATGAAGTCGTCCGTGAAAGGGGTTGAACAGGTTTTAGAGTTTTGGGTCAACTTAAAATGATCATATATTTTACCACAAAATGAATTAGGTGGCCCATGACCTATCAAATTAAAGGTCTTTGAGTCCTCTGTCCAATGCCACTAAGTTTGCCTAAGTTTGAGACTGGAGTAAAAAATTATGCCTGTTTTAGTAAAGCCCTGTTGGGCTAGTGAAGCTTCATGACCGGCTATACGGCCGTGAAGCCTTATATGACTCTTGAAGCCCCTCTTTTAAGTCACCTCGTCAGTTTTTAAGTTAAGGTCATTGTGGTCTTTTTACAAAGTGTTTGGTACCCAAACTACATCATTTTAAACCCTATTTCAAGGCATATATAAGTGAAATTAGCCCAAAAACTACCAATTTCAATTCATTCTCCTAAATTCCCTAAACTTGACCAAATTCATCCTGTCCAAAAATCTTCTCTCTAGATTAATGAAGAAGAAGAAGCTAGGGTTCTTCAATTTTAAGCCTCATTTTTTCATTATTGCTTAGGGATTCAATTAAGGTAAGTAGGGAGTTCATCAATGAGTTCAATTCACCCATTGAGTCCCGAAGGTTTCTTCAATTCTCCAATTCAATTTCTCAAGATTTGATTAGATTTTCACTCAATTCCTCATGGGTTCTATTTGTATGGATTCAATTGGTTTATTATGATCTTATTTTGATGATTTGAACTTGATTACATGCTTTTCAACCAATTCCATGTGAACCCATACATTGATCTATGAATTTTGACTATGAACTCTAATTTACATGAATTCATGAAGAAGCTTGAATTTATGAATATGTTTTATGAAATTATGTATGTTTTTATGAAAGAAATATTTATGACTTAAGTAAGCTCATAGATAAAGGTATCTATATGTTCTATGAAACTTGGCCACATGACCTGGACGTCATCTAGATTTGCCCTCAATGGTTTTTGGGCTATTTTCCTAAATTAGGTCTTAATTAGTATGGTATCCGGATATTCCATCAATGATTATAGATCACGCTTTTGAAACTATTTCCATTAATAGTAGGGCATATCTAGCATGAAGTAAATGGCTATGGGCCTTAAAAGCTATTAGGAAAATATCATGGATGGTGAAAGGTTTTCTCATGTATGGTCTAAGGAGCTACCCTATGATATTTCTAGATTGGATTGGTTGATTTATTGTACCTTTCCATGGATGATAATATGACTTTAGCTTGGATTGGTTGCTTAATTATGACTTTCCATAGATGCTAAAAAGAATAAGATTAATGACTATTCCGTGAGATTTATTCTTAGTACTGGGAGAATATTGAGATGGAAGCTCTCCCGTAGCTTGAGGCCAGATTTCTAATAGCAATCTCTTTATCCCATACCTATGTGCACCCATAGGATGATTGTCTTAGATAGACATTAGCTAGTGGATCCACGTAAGCTAGAAGTTCATGGTCCTTACCTTGGCAAGTAGGACACCCCTTTTCGATGTTGGGCAAACACTGGATTCCATGTTATTGTTTGCATGGTCTATATGTCAGTTAATAGTAAACTTCCCACAAAAAGAACTAAGTTGATTTCTAATGTGTTTTAAAACTTCTTTTTATGATTTAAAGATGAATTGACCATGTTCATGTTTTATGAATCTTCTTAAATGATTTTACTATGTTTTAACTTTGTCATGCATTTCATGTTTTTGATTATGGCCCCTTATGATCACGTCTCATGTTTTATTCCATTCCTCTAATACTTAGTACACTCCATGTACTAATGCATACTTGTGCCTACATTGTTTCACTAATGTAGGTCTTGTCAATTCTTATTCTTCTACTCGTGGCTAGTTGATTGCATTAGAGAATTTGAAGACTGGGTGAGTCCTCATACTTCAAAGATGATGTCACTTTTATAGCTTTTTGTCATTTTAGTTTCAGAATTTGTATGTGATGTATGGGTTACATCCCAATCATTTTTCTTATGATGTATTAGCTGGCTTTTTTAGACAAATGTTAGACTTCCTATTCGTTTTGTCAAACTCTTTAAATTCTATTATCTTATATGATGTATGCTAAGTGTCTTGTGTAGGACCTCTCGGGGTCTTAAACACCATGTCACGTCGAGGGTGTACTTTGGGTGGTGACACAAAGGGTTAACTCCCATAGCTTACTGTTAGCAGGCCCTACTAGCTGCATTCGTGAAGATCATTTTGGTCTTGTCAGTTTTAAAGACCAAACCCCTAATTAGCTCTAGTGTTAGAATTTAAAATAGCAATTCTTCCTTCATTTAGCTCCATTTTCAGTGATTTGAAGTCCTGTGTGTTTGTGGATCTTGAGGCTATATTGGTGATCAATTGGGGAGTGTCGGAGATCCTTCGGTTGAGGTAAAATTATTGTTTACAGGACTGCCTTAGCTTAGTTACGTTCTTCAATTGTGGAATTGTTGAATATGTTGTCTATGATGTTTCGAGCCCCCGCATTGTGTTTTAATTGTGAACACAAGTTTGGGGGATAACTTAGGACCATTTGATGGAGACATTCCTACAATTCCTAGTGCGGGTCCTATAGATTCCATCTAGACTCCAAAATTGGTCCGTCTCAATCTTTGTGAATTTTGTTTCTAAACAACTATAATAATGTTATATTTCTATTTTGTTTTGTAATGTGGAAGCATCAGAGGTCGTACATAAAGGAAAAACCCTTGAAATGTGATTTAGAGGAAGTGTGGTCGACCTAAAGGTTTGATATGACTTTCCTTCACTTATATTGAGTTGGACTATGTTAATTCATGTTGATTTGAGTGAATTGGGGAAGGTTACCTAGTTGATCATGTTATTGTACTTAGAAATCATATTTTAGGCTTATTTTCAGGATTAGAAGCTTGTTAGTTGTGATATATGATCACCCTTATCTTGTGGTTTGCCTTGTTTGTTGTTATTGTTGATCATATGAGTATACTTGTCCTTAGTCTAGGCTTAGATTAGTGCTTTCCATAGATTTGTGATATTTAAAGCTCTTCGCCATGTTTCTACTTTTTACATCATTTCAGATGGCTTAACTCCATGTAGACTGATGTAGCAGACTTGATATAATGAGCCTTATATTATGTGTTGACTCAACTTTTATGACGTTCTATCAAATCCCCCTCCTTCTATGGCATCATATCTTATAATTGAGATTTTAGGTTTCGTTTGGCGACTTGGGATTGGAGTTGGTTCAACTTGGAGTGTTGTTCTTATTACTTGGGAGTGGATGATGTTTCATGGTGGTTCTATGATGATGATTGACATGAGATCCTTCAGCAACCCTTTATATGCACAAATTCAAGGTCTGGTCATGCTGCTTTATATCCTCAATGGAGACGATACATTTTGGCTACAACCTATTACCCCTTTGGGGACCATCTGTGATTTAAGGTCTGAGTTATACACCCCTTAGCTTTGTGCAACTCTTATTGGTTACTTGGAGTTTATTCGTGGTTAGAGGTCCAGTCTACGCCTTCCCTAGCTCTCGACTTACAGATCCTATTCTTAGTAGATTTAGCTATCCTCTGTATGTATTGAGTTTATGGGGGTCGATTTGGGTTTTTACTTAAACTTGCGCATGAGTGTACCTTAATGTATTATGGGGTTCTAGTTTGGTTTAGTTTAGCTCTACTTAGTTCTTTTCTATCTTAGTTCACTCATGTGTTTTCCTTTTAAATCCCGCTTTAACTTGGCTTGTGTCTAGATTCTATCATTCCATATTGCTTTTACTTTTCCTACTCAATTGGCCTATGAGGCCTACTTAGTACCTGCTATTTTAGTACTCATGCTACAACTGTACATTTGTTTCGTGATGTAGGTTCAAGCACCAACTATTAATGTTGATCGATCGAGCCTATTACAACTTTTGATTAGAGGCAAGGGTGAGCACTTTGCATTTTAGACTTACTTTTCTCTTTGAGTATTTTGATAGCTAGTCTTTTACAATTTGACACAAGCTTTGTATTTTGGGTCCACTTTTGGGACTCGTACTCTTTTATTTAGACAACTATAACCTTGTGACTTATAGGTTATGGGAGGGATTTATGTATTTATATCATTTTGTCTTGTTTCCACTATTTGTTTATTTTTATTTCATTAGATTACTGTTTCCACTTTGTTTCTACCGTTTCATCCATTAATTATTGTTCTAGATTACAAGTTGGCTTACTTACAGGTGGGTTATAGTAGGTGCCATCGTGCCTCAAGAAATTAGGTCGTGATAAGTTGTACCAGAGCTAATATCAAGTAGAGTCCTATAGATTAGTGCGGAGACATTTGAGCCTATCTTTAGGAGGCTACACGGTGTCATTAGGAATGTTTTCTCTCATATATCGCTTTCGTGCATCATGTGTATTATTGGTTCCATGGTATCTCACATGTTTCACTTTTTTTTAGGATGACTTGTACGCCTCACATGACGACTAGGGCAGGGGTCCACCTCCTTAGTAGGACAAGGTTGCATCACTAGCACCATATAGAGAGAGTGATCTAGAGCCTGCAATGAACCCTCCAGCAACACATGCTCCTGATCAGCTGGTGGGGTCAGGGCTAACCTAACCACATATCGGACCAGTTGTTGCTTAAGAGAATCAAGTAGCCATCACATAACTCTTGACAATACTTGGGTGCATTCACTTAGCCCCTACTGCAACTAGTATTGCACCAGCCTTATAAGGTCAGCCTGTAGCATATGCACCTTAGGTTTAGGTACCACCTGGGGGTGCCCATCCTGTGAATATGCTAGAGCTATGCCGGTAGATGAACTACTTAGAGTGTTTTTAAGGCTTTCACTTCCAAGGTTTTCTAGGGTTGTGAAAGAGGATGCCCATGAGTTTCTCACTACTTACTGCGAGTAGCTATATACTTTAGGTTTGGTGGAGTCGAGAGGAGACAACTTTACTACTTATCATCTAGATGGGCCATCTAGACAATGGTGGTGTACTTATCTTGAGACTAGGCCAGCTTAGTCTCCTACAGTGCCTTGGTTTGAGTTTTCTAAGACCTTCTTAGCTAGGTTCATCCCTTGTAGCATCAATTATTAACTTTGGTATCAGTTTTGTAGGTTGGATCAGGGCTGCATGACTGTATTTGAGTATGAGGCAAGGTCACCTGAGCTCTCATGCCATCCTACTATGATCCTACCTACTGAGAAGGAGATAGTTTGGTGCTTTGTTAGAGGTTTGAGACTCCATCCTCATATTGAGACCCATGTTATGGTCTCTGCGAGCCTTTCTTTCAAGATTTAGTTGACCATGCTCATATTATTGAGTAACTCTGTTGTGAGGCCCATGAGGGTAGTGACAAGAGAGATAGGCATGAGGGTAACTATAGCTGGTCCTATTTTAGGCCTAGAGGCTCCTATGATAGGTACCGATAGTAGTTTTAGTAGGGTCAATCCAGTCGGCCTCTTGATCCCTCACTACAGGCTTTAGATGGTGATCGTTATAGTTGGAGTGAGGTAGGATCGAGTTAGGTTCAAGAGAGGTCCTAGCTAGATGCTTTAGGCCATGAAGGCCACTACTTTGCGGGTCAATTGACACATGGTTGTTATGATTATGGGGACTTTGATTATTCACCCACATATTTCCCTTTGAATAGGTAGATTGCTCTAGTCTACCAGCTCCACTAGTAGCACCACCGGTCAGAGGTAGAGGCCAAGGTTAAGACTGCCATTATGGTTATTAGGGTATTCGAGGTGGTCCTAGGGAGGCAGGTCAAGTGGTAGGACAAATGCCTAGGGTAGAGGTTGACATGCTCACTTGTAGCTGTAGAGAGGGTACAGGTAGAGGCATCAGATGATGTGATCACTAGTACAATTCTCTTATGCTATCAACCCGCCTTGGCTTTATTTAATTTGGAATCTACCTTTTTATGTGTTTGTATATTATATCTGAATATGAGTTCAAAGCCTTTGGCAATGCCGTTGCGTGTGTCAACCCCCATGGGTAAGTCTTTAGTAGTGGATTAGGTGTTTCAATCTTATTTGGTAACAATCCTGGGGCGTGACACCCAGGCTGACCTTATTTTTCTTAATATGCTAGACTTTATGTGATTCTGGGCTTGGAATGGTTATTCCTCTACCGTGCAATCTTAGATTACCTCTCTAAGACTGTTACCTTACCCATGCTTGATATTCCCCCGGTGGTATGGTAGGGCTCTTATAGTAGAACATTGATAGAAGTTAATTAATTTATTCGGGCTCAGAGGCTAGTGGCTAGCGGTTGCTTATCGTACTTGGCCTATGTTAAGGATGTGAATATGGAAGTTCCTTTAATTGAGTCAGTTCTTTTTTTTTTCTGTGAGTATGTGGATGTGTTCCATACCTACCTACTAATCCTATGATTAAAGTGTGATATTGATTTTCCTATTGACCTTGAGGCAAGTACTCATCCTATTTCTATTTTGCCTTGTCAATTTACCCCCGTAGATCTCAATGAGCTCAATCTTCATCTCAGGATCTCTTGGGTAAGGGATTCATTTGGTCTAGTGTATCACCTTGGGGTGCTTCCATTCTATTTGTGAAGAAGAAGGATGGTACGATGCAGATGTGTATTGATACATACAGTTGAATAAGGTGACATAGAAAAATTGTTACCCCATGCCATATATTGATGATTTATTTGACTAGCTTCAAGGTACCATAGTGTTTTCGAAGATTAATTTGAGATCCAATTCAGGGCAACAGACATCCCTAAGATCATATTTAAGACTAGTTATGGCCACTATGAGTTTCTTGTGATGTCTTTTGAGTTAACTAATTCCCCTGCCACTTTTATGGACTTGATGACATGGGTGTTCAGGCCTTATCTTGACTCGCTCACCATATTGTTTATTGATGATATTCTTATATACTCGCCGAGCAGGATGGAGCATGAACAACATTTGAGGATTATGCTCCAGCTATTAAAAGATCAGTGACTTTATGCCAAGTTCTCAAAGTGCGAGTTTTATCTTGAGTTAGTAGTATTTTAGGGGTTTGTACTGTCCAAGGATGGCATCATGGTGGATTTAGAAAAGATTTAGGCTATTCGTGATTGGGCTAGACCCACTTTAGTAACTAAGATTCGATGCTTCGTCATATTAGCAAGCTACTACAAAAGGATTTTGGAGGGCTTGTCTACCGTTGCAACACTTTTGACCTAGTTGACTCACCTTGATGTTCCGTTTTAGTGGTGTGAGGAGTGTGAGTTTAGCTTTCAAATACTGAAGGAGCTTCTTAGCACCACTCATGAATTGACTCTTCTAGCTGAGGGTATGGGCTTCATGATATATTATAATACATCCGTTGTTCGTTTTAGTTGTGTATTGTTGTAGCAGGGCTGGGTTATTGCTTATGCGTCAATTCAACTTATGTTGAACGAGCGAAACTACCCCACTTATGACTTGGATTTTGTAGCTGTAGTTTTTACCTTTATGATCTAGAGACACTACTTGTATGGGGTTCGTTGTGAGATCTACACTGATCATAAGAGTCTTCAATACATCATGAGCTAGAGTGACCTTAATTTGAGGCATTACCATTGGATTGATCTCCAAAAGAGCTATGACCTCTGTATTTTCTATGATCTTGGAAAGGTAAATGTAGTAGTGGACACCTTATGTGAGAAGGCAGTGAGTATGGGTAGTCTAGCCTTTTTGTATACTGCCAAGCGAACCTTGGCTTTGGACATTCAATCCTTAGCCAATAGGATGATTTTATTGGATATCTCAGATTCTAGGTGTGTCTTAACCTATGTGGGAGTCTAGGCTTCCTTGGTTGAGCAGATTCGTGGTCTCCAGTTTGAGAATGATATTTTGTTGGCTCTTTTAGATCGGGTGTTAAAGGGTGATGCCAGTTGGTCTACCTTAGATATTTAGATTGGTTTTGAGTTTTGCTGGCCATATTTGTATCCTGAGAGTTGGGGACTTGATCAAATTGATCCTTTATGAGGCCCATGGTTCCAGATATTCTATCCATCCAGGAACCAAGAAGATGTATCGTGATATGAGGTATCATTATCGATGGAGCGACATGAGGAGAGATATTGCATATTATGTGTCCTATTGCATGTGTTTTCAGTAGGTGAAGGCCAAGCATTTGAGACCTAGTGGTGAGTTTCAGAGGTTACCCATTCCAGAGTGCAAGTGGGATTGCATCACTATGGATTTTTTTGCGGGTTTGCCTCAGACTTCTAAAGGTGCTGATAGAATTTGGGTCATCATTGATTTATTCGTCAACTTAGAACACATTCTCACTGTTCAGTCTTCATTCTGCACCGAGAGGTTGGCTCATATTGATGTGATGGGGCTTTTGTCTTCATGTTATGTTTATTTCTATAATCTCAAATCGAGGTTCTGAGTTCACTTCTAGATTTTGGAAGACCTTCTAGGAGGTGTTGGTCACTCATGTTGACCTTAGCACAACTTTCCACACATAGACCAAAGGGCCATCAGAACATACTATTCAAGTTCTTGATGATCTGTTGCGGGCCTGTGTTTTGGAGTTTGGAGGTCATTAGAACCATATATTTCCTTTGGTGGAGTTTGCATACAACAACAACTACGACTCTAGTATTCAGATGGCCCCGTATGATGCCTTATAAGGTAGGGATAGTCACTCTCCGGTTCGGTGGTTTAAGTTTATAGAACCTAAGCTACGTGGTACTGACTTGATTTAGAAGGTCTTGGACCAAATGCGGGTGATTTAGAATAGGCTTAGGACAACTCAGAGTAGACACCAGAGTTATGTTGATCCTAGGCATCGAACTTTGAGCTTTTCAGTTTGTGATCAAGAATTTATCCGTGTGTCACCCATGATGAGCGTGATGAGATTTAGGAGGTGGGGAAAGCGTATCCCCAAGTATATTGGCTGTTTTGAGATCCTCCGGACAGTTGTTGAGGCTGCGTATGAGTTGGCTCTACCTCCAACATTTTTAGCTACTCACCTTGTTTTCCATGTTTTGAGGTTGTGCTGATATGTTCCTGATGTGTCTCATGTGCTCCAGTATGATGCAGTAGAGTTAGATGAGAGTTTTACCTTTATGCAGGAGACATTTTCTATTTTAGCCAAAGATGTGCGGTAGTTGTGTTTGAGACCCATTCCTATGGTGAAGGTTTGTTGGAGGTATCATCCAATTAAGAAGACTACCTGGGAGACGGAGCAGGAGATGCGAGAGAAATTTTGCGGCTTGTTTGACCCTTCAGGTACTTCTTGCCTCTTACTTTTGCGGATGAAAGTCCTTTTTAGAAGTGTATGTTGTAATGACCCTTCAGGTCCTTTCTGTATTTATACCTTTCTTTCATCATTTATAGTGTTCCTATAGAAAACCCAAGTCATTTATGACTTGCTGGGACTGATTGTTCAGTCACTTGGTCATTCATTTGGTTTTATGCAAATTTCTGTGTTTTGGAGCTTTCGAACTTTGAATGGTTGATTCCGATCAAAAGTTCAGGAAGAAGACCTCAGAATGCACTTCTCATAGTTCCATCAACTCCAAAAGGGTCATTTTAGGCTAGTGGCATGGTCGGCATGGATATCAAAGATTTCAGTGTGAGTTTAGGCCATAAGACATTTTAGCTTTTAAGCTTTGGCTTAAGTTTGACCTTGGTCAAAATTCTTGGTAAACATGCCTGGATGAGAATTATGTCTGTGAAATTAGTTTCATAATGTCAAGTTTGGTCTAGAATGACCCTTCGTGCAGATCCCGAGGCTCCATGCTAATTTTGTGCCCTCTTGTGGATTTTATCTAAAAATGGAGATTGGGTGTGGGATCCACTTTTTGTTGAGAAGACCTGTATGGGAGTTTTGATTGCTCCATTAAGTCTGGAATAGCGAATTTGATTGGATAGCATATCTCGTTTCTGTGCATGGTGTTTCGAACCAATTTTGGCACCACGTCACAACTTTTGAAGTTGGCCAAAACCAGTTGATATGAATCAGATGGTGCAGGCCAAATTTTGCCTTTACATTCGCGTAAAAAGGGCCTCGTTTGTGGATACTATTAAGCTTGATCACCGCGTTCGCAAGGCCGTAGCCGTGTTCGCAAGCCTTCAAATTTGCGGGGTCCTACCACATTCCTATGCCTTCAGTTCCTAACCATTTTGATTCGTAGGGGCCTTTGCAGCGTTCACGAAGGGTTATTTTCCATAGCTAAGTGTTCACATGCCCTATGCCCGCATTCGCAGGAAGAATTTCGGTCTGGTCTTTAATTAAACACTAGATACCCGATCAACTCTATTGTTCAAACTTCAAATCGAAATTCCTCCTTCATTTTAACTCCATTTTCAGTGATTAGAAGTCCTTTATATTTTTGGAGCTTTAGGCTACATGGGTGATAAGTCAAATTGTATCAGAGACTCTTCATTGAGGTATCATCGCTCTTTTTGGGACTGCCATAGCTAAGTTGTGTTTTTTAATTATGGAATTATTACATGTTGTTGTCTCTGCTATTTCGAGCCCCCAAATTGTGTTCCAATTTGGAATACAAGTTTGGGGGACTTTTTAGGACTTTTTGATAGAGTCATTCTCGGAATTCCTGGCATACGTCTCATGATTCCCATTTTGACTCCAAATTTTGTCAGTCTCCGTTTTAAGTGAATTTGGGGTCTGAACGACTAGAATAACATTGTGATTCTATTTTTGATTGTGTGGTAGCATTCAGGGGTCACACGAAAAGGAAAAGCTCTGGAAACGTGATTTGGAGCATGCGTGGTCAACCTAAAGGTAGACTACGACTTCCCTTCCCTTTGATTGAGCTGGACTATGTCACTTCATGTTTAATTTAGTTAATTGGGGGTCTGTACCTAGCTAATCATATGACTTTACTTAGAAATCATGTTTTAGGCATATTTTTGAGTTTAGAAGCATGCTAGTTGTGATATGTGAGCACCCTTATCTTGTGGTTAGACTTTTGTGTTGTTATTGTTGATCATATGAGCATGTTTGGCCTTAGTCTAGGTTTAGACTAGTGCTTTCCATAGACTTATGATATTTAGAGCTTTTTTGGCCTTATTTCTACTCCGACATTGTTTTGTACTCCTTGTAAATTGGTATAGCAGACTTGAGTCTTATATAATGAGCCTTAGATTAGGCATTGACTCAACTTTGATGACCTTTTATCCAGTACCTCTCTTTCTACGACCCCATATGTTACATTTGAGATTTGGGCTTTGTTTGGCTACTTGGGACTGGAGTTGGTTCGAGCTTGTAGTGTTGTTCTGATTACCTAGGAGTGGACGCCATTCCATGGTGGTTCTATGATGATGACTGACATGAGATCCTTCACCGATCCTTTATAGTCACAGATTTAAGATCTTGTCATGCTAATCTATATCCTCTACGGAGTCGATACACTTTGACTACATGCCATTGCCCCTTTGGGGGACCATCCACAATTCGTGGTCCGGGCTCTGTACTCATTAGGCCTGGGCACCTCTTATTGGTCACTCCGAGGTTCTTCACAGTTAGAGGTCTGATCTACGTCTTCCCTGGATCTGGACTCACTGTATCCTATCTTTAGTAGATTTAGCTATTATGTGTACTTGTCAGGTTATGGGTGTCCATTCTAGGTTTTACTTAAACTTCCATACGAGTGTACCTTCTGGGCTTATGGGGTCTGATTAGGTTATTTTTAGATGTACTTAGTTCTTTTCTATCTTAGTACACTCATGAGTTTTTCTTTAAATTCCACTTTGACCATGCTTGTTTCAAGATTTCGTGCGACCTGCGGCCTACACCTCCTATTTGTTCTATCATTTCATATTGCTTTACTTTTCCTGCTCAGTCAACCTATGATGCCTACTGAGTACCTATTGTTTTGGTACTCATGTTTTGTGATGCTGGTTTGAGCACCATCTATCAACATTTATCTTTTGAGCCATTTGCATCTTTTGATTAGAGGCGAGGGTGGCCTCCTGGACATACCTGTCTCTTTCAGTATTTTGATAGCTAGACTTTTGCATTTTGAGACAAGATTTATATTGTGGGTCCACTTTTGGGACTTGTACTTTTTTATTTAGACAACTCTATACTTGCGACTTCTAGGTTTTGGGAGGGATCTATGTACTTTTATCATTTTGGCTTGCTTCTGCTATTTTGTTCTGTTTCTGTTATTAGATTAATGTTTCCGCTTTGTTTCTACCCTTACATCCATTACTTGTTGTTGTAGGTTATGGGTTGGCTTACTTATTAGTGCGTTATAGTAAGTGCAATCATGCCTCGAGAAATTGTATCGTGACACGAACTTTGTAAATTGATCAAACATGACTCCGGGCAAGTACTAAGAGGGGTAAAACAATATTTTTTTATTTATAAAATCTCCAAAAAAAGACCTTCAGGGTCAAAACAATAGAAGGAGAGCAAGGTGACAAAATATCTCACATGGTCACTCAAGTATGAACTTTTTTCATTGAAAGTCACTCAATTTTGATTCTTAACTCTAAAATTCAACTATGGACATTTTCCACAATAAGTCACTCAACTTTGAGCTTTTTTTTATAGAACGTCAATCTACTATAGGTATTTTACTTGCAAAATCACTCAACCTATTTAGTTAAATTTTTAAATAAAATTTGTTGACATGATATATTTATTCAAAACTTAAATTTTAATTTTTTTTTAAAAGGAGTTTATTTAAATAATTTAGTAACCCATCCACTTAATTTGCCCCGCTAATAATCATATCTTACTAAAAGTGGGAAGCTCCAAAGATGAAAAGTTGGATTACCATTTTACCCCTAGACTAAATTAAACATCTAATTAATTAAATAATATTATTTTAATTATTTTTTGAATTGTAAGTTATTTATTAGAAAGAGAATGTAGAAGAACAAGAGCCAATTAGGATTTCTAGAATTTTAAATAAGTACATGAATCAAGGTTTTCCCCCTTTTAATCTTAAATTAAAGAATATGAAGAGTTGTAGCTAAATCATATATACCACCACCAAATACAAATTGGTCATCTTGAATTCTTCCACTAGCATTTCTACGTAATCCTATGGTATAGTTCCTTTTTTTTCCATCTTCTATGTTTTGTTCGTAAGATTTTTATCATTTATAGATTTTTTTCAAATTACAAAGGATTGTTTCAATTCTAATTCTTTATTTATGATTGTTTCTCTTTCTTAAATTTCTTGTTACTATTTTGTGTAGAAATGTAAAATCACTATACATATTGTCTTGCAATGTATCTGGTTCTATTTGGTTTGGAGTAATTTTGGTATTCTCAACTAATTACTAATAATTATACTTATTATGTTCACAACTACAATGTTTTGGTAATACAAATGGACACACGAGAGGATTTTGTTTTTTAATTTTATTTTGCTTTTGCTTAAACAAAGAATTCAGATGAAGAGAAAATAGATAAAAACAGAAAAAATTTAGGATGGAGTTCTAGGTACAAACAACTACATAATCTCTTTCAATGTTATGAAATTATTTGGTGAATTAAAATAAACCTTTTTTTTTACTTAACGCATACTAATTGAACATTTATTTTACAAATTTGTCTAATACTCTGAACTATTTTATTTTATTCATCTAAATGATTGTTTTGCTTTTAAAATTAATAACAATATTCTTTGCATTTAATTTTTGAAGCTGGTATGATTTTTTTAATAAACCAACTAAATTAATTTATGATCTGAGAGTAACAATAAAGTGTATAGCAAGTTTGACATCTTTACTTTATTTAGAAACACCTAAAAGAATTTGGAGGAGGATGAATTCATAAGGTTATCAAGTATGACTTCTACATTGTCCTACAATGACTAAGTTTGATTACCATATATTTACATGAACCAAATTCATTTGATTTGACATTTTTGTGATTTTTTTTATAAATTATACATGCAAAGTTTGGTTCATTGCTTTAAAGTTATGTATAGGATCGAACTAATATTATAATGTTATAATTTCACCATTATTTTTAAAGGAAGCAAATAATAAGATGAATTGATTGAATATTACATTTTAAAATATAAGATTTATTTAACTTTATAAGAGTTTTTAATTTTTGACGTATGGGACACACGCACAATGGGCGTGCCCAGAGACTAGTATACCATAAGATGGGGAAAACTGAAGAGCAACTTCATGTATATACCAAGATAGATTGTGATAATTTGGTAATTTTTTTTTTCTTGGAGAATAAGAGAGAAAGGAATCTCAATGTTTTTGAATTAGTGTTTTTTTATGTTGGGGATTTTTGAGAAAGACAGGGAATTAGAAAAAAGATCTCCACCCAAATGACACCGTTCATAAAAGGGTATATTAGTCATTTCCGTGTTCAATTACTTGTTTGGTGTGCATGATCAATGAGGAAAAACTGCTGGGAAAAAAATAATTGACGAAATATTATCTAATCTAATCTAATAAATAAATAATATGTGTAACAACAAATTTTATTGAAAATATTAATTAATAGGTTGAGTGACTTGTAAGGAAAACACCTAAAGTTGTGAAAAAAAACTAATAGTTGAATGATTTTTAAGTTAATTTTTTTTTTTCAAGAAGATCTCTCAGATATATGGAGATTGGATCGATGATCTCGTCCTACCTCACCTCTTACCTAGCATCACCGAGAGGTAATTTTTCAGCTTACAATTTATTATTTCATTTACGCTAATGGATGCAATCCAACAAGGATCACAAACTATGAGAGAGATCAAAATTGTGTCATATCATCCAAAAGTTAATGTGTTTTTCCATATTAGGTGTCAACAAATTTAAAAATTTGGGAGGTTAAAATTACTTATTATTTTATCAAAAAATAATCATTTAGATTTTAGAAGCATTTTTAAAAAAATTTGGTCAAACACTAGTTATTGCTCAAAAATGCTTTCTGAATTGATTAGTTAAATAAAAAAAAATTTCCCACCCCACTCTAGGAGAATCAATAGTATTCTCACTTACCTTGTAATGTGACTCGAAACCTCAACCTTTTGGTTGATGGAAAATTTGATCAACAACTTGAGAAATCCTCACTTGCTAGATAAATACAAATTATTTCTCACAAGAAGTTCTTTTTTGGAAAAGTGTTTTTTTCTGAAGGCATAATATTTACACGAGCACTCAAACTTGCACTAAGCTAGTAGTTAAGCACTCCATCTTTGAAAGTACACATCTAGATACCTCAACTTGGTCTCAACCGACAACTAAATACTCAAAATCATCTTCACTGTTGATGAGTGGTAGATTTGCACTCATTTGAGGCATATTTAACTCAATAATTAGTGTCCTCAATGCCTATTCTTATTCTGATCTGATGATATTTTGATGATTTGTAGCTATGAAGGCAAATACAAAAGGCAAGGATAAATGATTGAAAGAATTGCCAGAAGTGCGAAAAGAAATGCAAAACTACATTGTAATGATCACCAAACATAGAGGCGAATCACCTAATACACTTATTATCGCCTAAATTGACTGTACACAAGGCGTTTCTACAAAGGATGGTTGGCGGATTTAGGAAGAAGAGGCGATGCGCCAAATGAAAAAGGCGAATGTGGTGAACACCACCAAAAATTGACAGTAGTGGATGATAAAATGGAACTCTATAGGGTGACCCAGGTGTTGATCAGTGATTTTCCAAACTAGAAAAGCTAACTTGAGTTGGATTGAAAAATAATGGTTGAACACCTGAAGCGTGGAGCGAGAAAGAGGAGAGCTAATACACGATTTGTGATTCGCCAAATGACATTGGCAAAGCTCGACGAATATCGCCGAGTGAGATATGCATGATAGTTTTGGGAAAAATTTTGGAAAACTAAAAATAGCCCAAAGGAGATAGAAAAAGGGGTTCGAAATTGGAGAGAAAATTCTAAACATTTCACAGAGAGAAAACACCTTCCATTGAGTGAAAAACACTTTATCCCTTGGGTTTTTTGAATTGATAATCTTGAATTTGTACAATTGAGGTTGAATTCAAAGTAGGTTTGCTTGTAATTACTTAATTTCAGGTTACCCATGACTACTTTCATGGAATGTATAGCCTCTCTATATTTTCTGATGTGTGGCTAAGCCTCCTAACTCTTGGGGATGTGATTATGGGTTTGGGTATTGATTTAACTTATTGGGTATGTTTAATTGCTCTGTTTAATGGCTGTTAATTATGGATTTGAAGTTTTGCCATGTGTTTAATTCATAAGTCAAGGTGGCCAACATGATTTTAGTTTCGATCTCGCATTGGTGCTTGAAAGACACCAATATGAGTGGGTGATTAATTCATTGTTTGCAACCTAGTTATACTTAGTTGTAAATCCAAGGTAATGGGTTGGATTGAGAATTTGCATGAGTGAGACCGAAAAGAGATTTCATGATTTATTGTTATGAGATTGAAAAATGATTAACATAATCGAAGATGACCCAACCTATCCACGATTCTTTAGTTGTATTGATCAATTCAACACTACCCCTAGTGATATTAATAATCAATCCCCACACCCCTAGAGTCTATTAGATATTGCCTTGTTAAATTTTGTGGAATCATCCACCCATTAGCTAATTAACTACATTGAGATTAGTTGCAATCTAATTTACAAATCTGATCCTTTACCTCATACCATTTCTTGTGGGATTCATCCCCAACTCTTAGTTGGGTATTGTTATTAACAACGACCACCGTCTCTTTTAATTGGTTTTAAAGAGGACATTTGAGCGTTATTAAAAATTGTGCCGCTTTTGGGGAATGGCATTTAGGAATTCAATTTAAGAAGTAAATTTCATGCTAATTTACTGTATAGTTGAAAAATCTTACACTTGTCTCTTTTGTTGTGCATTCTAGTAGGTGAATTAATGAATATGCATAGTGGTGAGGACTCTAGTTGCCATGGGCGTGACAATGACATTAGAAGAGAAGATGAGGTGGTATCTTATACTACCAATGAAGTTGGAACAATTTTTTTTATTACCACCGGTACACATGGATGTTACATTTGTTGTAACCAATCCCATGTTGCAACTCATAAAAGAGGAAGGATTATTTGGGGGTCTCGAACATGAAGATCCTAATGACCATCATTGAAAATTCGTAAGTGTGTGTAACCCTTTTTCAGCTAAGGATATCTCACAAGAGTCAATATGGTTGAGATTATTCCCTTTTCTCTAATGGGGGAGGCAACTAAGTGGTTGAAAGAGTTGCCAAAGAAGTGTATCACCTCATGAAGAGTAATAATTGAAACTTTTCTTGAGAGGTTCTTCCCTTCGTCTAAAGTACTGAAATTGAGGAAAGACATTCAAAATTTTGAAAGAAAGAATGGAGAGCTCGCTCTTAAGACATGGTTACATTTTAAGCGGGTGTTGTCACAATGTCCCAAGCATGGTTTCCCGGATGAGCTATTGTTGCAATTTTTCTACCACAGTCTTGATGTCGTAAATAAGGGATTGGTCAATCATCTTGTTCAAGGGGTATAGTTTAGCAACCATTCATGGAAGCATCGAGGTTGCTTGATGAGATGACCAAGATTAACCAAGATTGGTACACGAGTGAAGATTACGTTTCACTTCCACACTTGGGGGGAATTAAGGAGCAGGAAGAGAAAAACAAAGAGCATGACAAAAGCATTGCTGAATTGACCGCTTAACTTGAAATGTTATCCAAATCTGTTATTAGAGGAGGGGTAAATTTAGTGAATGCATTATCTCGTATAGTATATGATGACGGGGTGTACATGAGAGGTGGAAAAACTGGAGGGTTTTTGGCCAACTTATCCAATGCTTGCCTGGAATCAAGATTGGACCAAATACAATGATAACAGGTGGTATGGAAAGGAATGGGAAGATGCTATATGTATGCAGCCGGTCAATCCACATGATCCGATGAAGGCATAAACCAATGAGTTTTTGACTAAAATCCTACACATGGTGGAGGGTTCAGATATAATCTTACAATGGATTAAAAGTGATGTTTCAACTTTGTCCACCACCATAATCTCACACTCATCGTCCATCAAGTCGCTTGAAGAAAATATGGGACAACTGACTGCTTTTGTGTATAGTAATACCTATAAGAATTCAATGTTTCATGCAAATGAGAATCAAAGGGATCCCAGTCAAGTTTTAGCTATAGTTACTAGAAGGGAAGACTTTGCAAGAAATAACAAAGTCGGATAATGTGAATGCTCAAGAGGTAATTACTGATGATGAATCACCTAAGGGAATGGGTAAGACACAAGCAAAAGAAGTTGAAGGGGAGTAAAATGAAAATTCTAAAGTAGACAATGGTGAAACTTTATCTACATTGCCTCTAATTTAGATAAAACCGCCATTTCCTCAACAATTGAGGAGAAAAAATGACAATGTAAAATTTCAAAAGTTTATGGAAATAGTGAAAGATTTGAAAGTGAATATCCCAATGGTGGATACCTTGAATGAAATGAGGGTTATGCCAAATATATGAAAGAACTGGTGACAAAAAAAAGGGTGATGATTGTGAAACCATTGAAATGCCCGCATACATGTGGTGCAGTAATGACAAATGATGTGGTCCTCAAGAAAGATGACCCGAGAGCTTTCACTATTCCATGCACCATTGGTGTGTGTACTTTTGCAAAGGCCTTGTGTGATCTTTGTGCAAGCATAAATTTGATGTCACTGATGATATTTCATAAGCTCGGATATGACGAACCCAAACCAAAAAACATGCAACTTTAATGGATAATCGTTCAATAAAGAGACCGGTTTTTGTGGTTTATGCTATGCTAGTGAAGGTTGAAGAATTTGTGTTCCCTGCGGATTTTGTAGTACTTGATTGTGAGATTGATATTGATATACGAGTCATTCTTGGTAGACCATTCTTGGCCACGAGAAAAGCATTGGTTGATGTTGAAGGTGGTTAGTTTAAGTTGCGTTAATGATGAAGTGGTCAGCTTCAATATTCATAAATCTATGAAGTATCCGAGTGACATGCATGTTGTATCTCACTTGGATCAAATTGATGAAGTCGTGGCAAGTATTGGTGAAGCACTGTATCGTGGGGATTTATTAGCTCAAGTATTACTTAATTATGATCAAGCCAAAATTCACGACTGTGATGAAGTCCTGGCTTCCCTTGTGGGTGTAGGCTCACATACTTCGCTTCAAACGAAGCTTGATATTGATTTGTCTAGTCGTGAAGCGCCCCCGACCAAGCCATCTATTAGTGAGCCACCAAAATTAGAATTGAAGGAGCTTCTGTCTCATTTCAAATATTCCTTTTTGGGAACCAACAACACACTTCTGGTGATTATTTCTAATGACCTTAAGAAATGGCAAGTAGAGTTGTTAATCATGGTGTTGAAGAGACACATTAGAGCTTTGGGGTGGTCAATTGCTGACATCGTGGGAATTTCAGCAGGTGTATGCACTCACAAAATTAATTTGGTGGAAGATTGCAAACCAAGCGTGGAGAACTAAAGGTGGCTAAATCCTCCAATGAAAGAAGTGGTGAAAAAGAAGAGTATAAAATGGCTAAATGCGGGAGTAATCTATCCAATTGTGAACAATCAACGGGTAAGTCTGGTGCAATGTGTTCCCAAGAAGGGTGGTATCACGATAGTTCCAAATGAAAAAGCGGAGCTTGTTGCCACTAGGCCCATTATCGGGTGATGTGTGTGTATGGACTATCATAAGCTTAATTTATGGACCAAAAAAGATCATTTCCCCATGCCATTTATTGATCAAATGCTTGATAAGCCCACTACAACAAATTAGATTATCAGGGACAAATAATTTCGTCATCTATAAACCATATTTCGTCAAGGGGAGGTATTGATTTCTTGATGGATATTCCGGGTATGACCAAATCTGCATTGCACCGGAGGAGCAAGAAAAAATAAATTTTACATGTCCTTATGGAACATTTGCCTTCAAACGAATGCCCTTTGGGATATGTAATGCACCTACTACCTTTCAACAGTGTATGTTATCAATCTTCACGGGTATGGTGGAGAACTCCATGGAAGTGTTCATGGACGACTTTTTGGTCTTTGGAGATTCTTTTGAAGAATAATTGAAACATTTGGAGATGATGCTTAAAAAGTGTGTAGATTCAAATCTGGTTCTTAATTGGGAAAACTACCACTTAATAGTGAAAGAAGGGAGTATGCTTAGGCACAAAATTTCTAGGGATGGAATTGAAGTTGATCAAGCTAAAACCCAAGTAGTTGAGAAATTACCTCCCCCAATTTTGGTAAAAGGGGTTAGAAGCTTCCTTGGTCATGCCGGGTTTTATAGGCGGTTCATCACAGACTTCTCAAAGATTCCAATTCCATTGTGAAAGTTTCTTGAGAAAGAAAGCACATTTGTTTTTGATGATGCATGTTTGGATGCTTTCAAGAGGTTGAAGGAGAAATTGCCTCAGTCCCTATTATCATAGCACCCGATTGGAATTTCCCTTTTGAACTGATGTGCGATGCTAGTGGTTTAGCATTAGGGCATGTCCTTGGGAAAACGAAGAATAAGTTTTTTCATCGCATTTATTATGCGAGGAAAACCTTGAATGGGGCTCAAAAAAATTACACCGTGACCGAATATGAGTTGTTAGTTGTGGTATATGGGTTTGAAAAATTTGGACCTTATTTATCGGGTACTAAAGTGATTGTGCACATTGATCATGTAGCCTCTAATACTTAATGGTCAAGAAAGAGGTAAAATCAAGACTAATAAGATGGGTGCTTCATCTTCGTCAAGAATTTGACTTTGAAGTAAAAGATAGAAAGGGTTGTGAAAATCAAGTAGTTGACCACTTTTCAAGGCTAGAAGTTGGTGCTAATGTGATTGAGGAGATAAATATTGATGATGCCTTCCTTTATGAATCGGTGATGGTAATTTTTATCCCCTCTACTCCTTGGTATGTTGATTTTGCAAACTTCATTGTATGTGGGATGTTACCTAATAAGGTGAGTAGCCATCAAAACAGGAAATGCTTATTTGATGTTAAGAAATATACATTGTATGAACCTTTTTTGTTTAGAGAATGTGCTGATAATATCATCCGGCTTTGTATACCCAAAGTGGAAATGCATCAAATATTAGAAGCTTGTCATGCTTCACTTGCGGGTGGTCATTATGGAGGTATCCATACAGCCTCTAAGGTTTTGCAATGTGGTTATTATTGACCAACTTTGTTTAGGAATGCTCATTCTTTTTGAAAATGTTGTGTCCAATGTCAAATGCAAGGGAGCATCTCCTGAAGACATGAATTACCACCGTCACATATCCTTGAAATTGAGTTGTTTGTTGTTTGGGGGATTGATTTTATGGGCCCTTTTCCTAGCTCATTTGGGAACAAGTACATTTTTGTAGTAGTTGACTATGTCTCCAAGTGGGTGGAAGCTATGTCATTACCAAACAATGAAGCAAGAAATGTCACAAAGTTTCTCAAAAAGAATGTTTTCACCGGGTTTGATACCCCATAGGCCATTATAAGTGATGGAGGTTCACACTTTTGCAACTGTCAATTTTCAACACTTCTATCTTAGTATGGAGTCAAGCACAAAATAGCTACTCTGTTCTACCCACAATCTAGTGGGCATGTCAAAGTGTCAAATCGAGATATCAAGATCATTTTAGCCAAAACAGTAAATGTCTACCATACCGATTGGTCTAGCAAGCTTGACAACACACTTTGGGATTATCACACGACATTCAAGGCCCCTATCGGTATGTATCCCTACAAGTTAGTATTTGTTAAGGCCTGTCATCTACCGATTGAGTTAGAGTACAAAGGATTATGGGCATTGAAAAAGATAAATCTGAATTGGAATGTGGCTTATGAGAATCGCGTGTGTCAAATCCTTGAGTTCGATGAATTTTTGCTGCAAGCATATGAACGCTCCACTCTCTATAAAGAGAAGGTCAAGTGATGGTATGATGCCAATATTTTACCTCACAAATTTAAGGTGGGGAAGCTGTCCTTCTATCAAATTCAAGGTTGAAACTCTTTCCGGGCAAACTCAAGTCCAAGTGGATTGGCCCCCACACAATCACAAAATTATATGGAAATGGAGCGATTTAAATTGAAGATGCAAAGAGGCTGAGATTCAAAGTCAATGGTCAAAGGTTGAAGGTATACTTTGGGGAAGGTCATGACGTTCGAGTTGTTGAGGTGGTGTACTTGGATGATGATTAAAGGCAAATCCACATCGTGTTGCGATGTTAAATCAGGCGCTTGTTGGGTGGAAACCCATGTGTTAATCATTTTCAAAATTGTGGGTGTCATTTGTGTATGATTAACATGAAGTTCAGTGTTCGAGAGCAGAACTCAGCGACTCACCAAAGCTATTATGTGAAGCTCCACCGAATTCACCTATATGAATGGCTCAACTTAAGACACACACTGTCTATTTCAACAAATTGCACCCATATTTGCCGATACGCTAATATAATTGGGCAAACCTAATGCAGTTCACCAATTTTGGAGCATATATTTGGAAATCTACTGCAACTTTTGACGATGAGAAGGGACATTCAACGATTCTCCCAAAAATCTTATGCAATCATGTTATAATTTATCGAGTTGAAGGCAAAATTCTCATAAGCTACATGCCCTATTAGAGAAGCGATACTAGTTGGGCGATTTGTCGAATAAGTTAGTGATCTCTTTTATGCCATTATTCAGGGAGTTCCTCTTTCTCCGCTTCCTCCTGTCACTCCATTGCATTGAGGACACTACACTTTTCTGTTTGGTGGGGTGAGGGCTATTGTGCCAATAGTCCCCTTTTAGATTAGAGTGTTTCATTTGGTTTGCTGTTTCTTTTGCTGTCTATCTCGTTGTCTTTGCAACTATCCCCGCGTGTTTTGAAAATTGTGGAATGCCTACATTTTCACTGCTCATGATTCGAGGATCGATTACATTCAGTATCAATGTCTTGAATAGTACTCATGACGAGCTTGGTATATAATATTGGTGTTGCAAGAATGAAATTGATGTGGTTGTGCTTTTGAGCGATCTTTTAGAATCTTTTGTTGACTTGTTGCATTTTGATGTGAGCTGTGCAATAAAAATCACACATACACTTTTGATCTTTTCGGGCTTTGATAAATGAGTGTATTTCAAAGTGTCATGTGTGGTGAGGTTTTACTTGAAAGCATGCGTGTGGAGTCCTAGAATTTGCCTTGTTAGTCTAATTGTTTAAATCTTGGTAAATTGAAGATGTGATCTTGGGAAATAATTCAAAGAGGGAACCCAAATGTCCTTAATATTTTGTGACTACCTTGTGAGGGTGTGCATCCATTTTGGCACCATTTGAGCCTAACCTATTTGTTGGCAAAACCAAAAGTAAACATCTTGAGCCAAATTGTCCCTACCTACTCACATAAAACCCCTTTTGAAGTATTGCTATGTTTGAATAGCCAACTTAGGCCAAAAGTCTAAGTTGGGGTGTGTAAAGATAGGAGGAATAAAAGTCAAGTGAAGGGTAAAGAAAGATGAAATGATACTCAACTTTGGAGTTTGGAACAAAAAAAAGGAACTCCTCATTGTAAAAAAAAAAGAGAGAAAGAGTCGTTGTGATGAAAATGCTTTTGAAAATAATAGAAATGAAAAAGAGAAGTAGTGAAATAAATAGGATTCCAAATAAATTGAGTGATAAAGCAAAGTTTGAGTTCTCAAATGAAAAAGAATGAAAAGAACTTGAGAAAAGGTGAAGATGATTGAAACAATGCTTTGAAAAGGTGAATTCACCAAGCCAAATTAACCATACCTTAACCCTAAGCCCCATTACAAGCCTAAAAGACCCTTGAGATCTTACATGAATTAGGTGGTGTGATGATTGGAAAATATGGGCAAACATATGGGACAAAACTCGCATATATTTCTTTTTTGAGAGAGTGAGAGTTGTATTGATTCCTTATTTCCTTGTTGACTTGCTTTGTGAGAGCATGGAATCGTTCTTGATGTGAGAGCACTTGAATGCATTTGTTGAAACATGGTCTTGCATTAGAAAAGAAGCTAAAGTGAGCTTGATCTTGTGTTGAAATTGGCTAGTAATCATTTGAAGCTTTTTAATCATGATTGAGTGTAGCATGTTGTTTGGAGTAGTCTTGTAATGACACTTGCATGTTATCTCTCATTGAGTACTATGGTAGACACTCTTATTGAGCTAATTGTGTTCTTGATTTACTTGAGGACAAGCAAAAGTTTAAGTTGAGGGTGTTGATGAGTGGTAGATTTGCACTCCTTTGAGGCCTATTTTGCTCAATAATTAGTGTCCTCAATGCATTATTTTATCTTGATATGATGATATTTTGATGATTTGCATCTATGAAGGCAAATGGACAGGGTAGTGAAAAGAAATGCAAAACTACACTCTGATGACAGCCAAACACAAAATGCGAATCTCCTAACACGTTTATTATCACCTAAATGGAAAGTACACCAGGCATTTCTACAAAGGTAAGTTGGTGGAGTCAGGAAGAAGAGAGATGCGCCAAATGAAAAAGGTGAATGTGGTGAACACCGATGAAATTGACAGTGGCAGATGATAAAAGTGAACTCTAAAGGGAGACCCCAGATAGTGATCAGTGATTCGGCAAACTAGAAAGTTGACTTGAGCGAGATCACCAAATAATGGTCGAACATATGAAGCCTAGAGCTAGAAAGAGGCGAGCTGATGTACGATTGATGATTCATCGAATGACATCGGTGAAGCCTGACTAATATCGCTAAGAGACACACACATATTAGTTTTGGGCAAAATTTTGGAAAACTCTAAATTGCCCAAAGGAGAGAGAAAATTGGGTTCTAAATTGGAGTGAAAATTCTGAACATATTAGAGAGAGAAACAACTTCCATTGAGTAAAAAGCACTTTCATCCCTTGGGGTTTTTGAATTGATATTCTTGAAATTGTAAAATTGAGGTTGAATTCAAAGTGGGTTTGCTTGTAATTTCTTAATTTCAAGTTACCCATGGCTACTTTCATGGAAGGTATAACCTCTCTATACTTTGTGATGTGTGCTAACCCTCATAACTCTCGGGGTGTGATTATGGGGTTAGATGTTGATTTAACTAAGTGGGTATGTTGAATTGCTCTGTTTTATGGTTATTAATTATGGATTTGAACTATTGCCGTGTGTTTAATTCATAAATTGAGGTGGCCAACTTGATTGTAGTTTCGATCACGCATTGGTTCTTGAAAGAGACCAATATGAGTGGGTGATTAGTTAGTTGTTTGGAACCTAGTTATACTTAGTTGTAAATCCAAGGTAACGGTTTGGATTGAGAATTTGCATGAATGAGACCGGAAAGAGGTTTTATGAAATATTGTTATGAGATCGAAAGATGATAATCGAAGATGACCCAACCTATCCTTGATTCTTTAGTTGTATTGACCAATTCAACACTACCCCTAGTGATATTAATATTCAATCCCCATACCCCTAGAGTCTATTAGAAATTGCCTTATTAAATTTTGTGGAATCATCCACCCATTAGCTAATTAACTACATTGAGATTAGTTGCAATCTATTTTACCAATTTGATCCTTAACCTTATACCATTCCCTGTGGGATTCATCCCCAACTTTTAGTTGGACATTTTTATTGACAACAACCACTGTCCCTTTTAATTGGTTTTAAGAAGGATATTTGAGCGTATTTAAAAATTGCGCCGCTTTCAGGGAATGGCATTTAGGAATTCAATTTGAGAAGTAAATTACATGCTAATTTATTGTATAGTTGAACAACCTTACACTTGTCTCTTTTGTTGTGCATTCTAGTATGTGAATTAATGAATATGCATGGTGGTGAGGACTCTAGTTGCCATGGACATGAAAATGACATTAGTGGAGAGGATGAGATGGTATCTCATACTACCAATGAAGTTGGAACAATTTTTTTACCACCGGTACACAAGGATGTTACATTTGTCGTACCCAAGCCCATGTTGCAACTCATCAAAGAGGAAGGATTATTTGGGTGTCTCAAACACACAGATCCTAATGAACATCATTGAAAATTCGTAAATGTGTAACCCTTTTACAGCTAAGGATATTTCACAAGAGTCAATGCGGTTGACATTATTCCCTTTTCTCTAATGGGGGAGGCAATTAAGTGGTTGACTGAGTTGACAAAGAAGTGTATCACCTCATGGAGAGTATTAATTGAAACTTTTCTTGAGAGGTTCTTCACTCCGTCTAAAGTAATGAAATTGAGGAAGGACATTCAAAATTCTGAAAAAAAGAATGGAGCGCCCGTGTAACATCTTGCAATTTTAAATAACTATGAAGAAGCTTATAATTGGAAATAATCTTTTTTTGGAAAGAATAAAAATCTGGAAATTTAGTTGAGTAAGGAAAAAGTGAATTTTTTGGTCAACTTCAAACGGTCATAAATCCTAGCTCAGGATGAGTTAGGTGTATTTCCAGTTATGTTTGGAAAGCTCTTGGACTGATCTTTCCAACGCTGTCGAGTTTGCACGATTACGAGTTCGTATAAGTGAGTTATGCCCTTTGGAAGTTGGGCTGTTGGAATAAGGGTAGTTCAATCCGAATTTTAAAGGGTAGTTTGGACTTTTCCATAACCATTTCTTTTGATTTTATTAAGGGTCTAAGCTGATTTTATATCAGTTTTCCCTTTTAAAAAGTGAGAGTTAGGGTTTTGAGAGAAAAAGAGAAAAGAGGAGAAAAGAGAAGAAAAAGCAAGGTTCGTCAAGATCGTCGTGGATTTCGTTGGGGGTGATCCCTACTAAGGTATGTGAGATCACATAGTGTTGGGTTGGTTCAGTTCTCCCACACGCCAAACTTGTTTCAATTCCGAGAGAAAAGATTGGTTGTGTTTTGTTGAATCCTTGTGGTTGTATTGTTGATGTTTCTTGTTGATTTGGTACATGTTTCCAGGTTTAATTTTGAGTTGAATCTATTGTATATTAAGGGTTTTAATGATTCTAAGTGTTTGGGGAAAGAACCTTTGAAGTTATGAGGGTTTAGAGTTGGAAAAATGAAGGAGAAAAGTCAGAATTTTTGGGGAAAAGGGTGGGGCTCCACAAAAAGATCTCTGAACTTTCACCCTTGGGACACCGCGCCAGCCAAAGCACCCCAAACCAGTCTCTGAAGTTTGAGGGCTGGCGCCCCGCGCCTTTCAGAGCGCCAGGGACGCTAGTTCTCCCCATTCGTTCCCCACTTTTTCGTATGTGTTCCTTAGTAATGCACCTATGTTTTCTAGTTGATTTCAACACTCTAAGGTACATCTAACCATCATGAAATCATCCATAAACATGAGATCATGAACCTTGAATCCATAATCCAATTCAAGGAAAGTTAGGATCAAAGTCAAGTGAAGTTAAGAGTCAAGTCTAGAAGTTAAGAAGCAAGTCAAAACAAGTTTTTAAAGTTTTTCAAGAGTCTTTACTGAACGTTTAAACTTTATTTTAAGGCTCAAGTTTCAAGCAAAGTATAGAGTTGAGTTCATTTCTCAAAAGTTATTAGAGAACTAAGTATTCCCAAAGAAGTTTATAAATGTTTTCACATTTGAGTAAGAAAGGAACTATGTTTTCCAAGAGAGCCTGTTGGCTAAACTTTGAGCAATTATATCAAACTAAAGAAAGAGGTGCTTAAAACACTTCTGAGCTAAAGTATTTTTGGGAGTAGTATTGAGCACCGAATTGGGGACGCGAGTTCATATTAACTAACTCTCCATAAGAACCATGTAGCCAACATGGGACTTAATGGGTCATTCTTTTTTTGATGATCACGTAAATTAAGCTAGTGGATCCACTAAGTTAAGTAAGGTCCTATATCACAGCAAGGTATAGGATGGTCCTTGGGCAACGTGAGGTTAAACGTTGTATCATCACTAGGGCTCATAGTTGTGGTTGTCGGTTAAAGAATCTCCCACTAAAGTTATATTA